>JAGDQP010016255.1:0-15511 GCA_022664845.1 Lepisma saccharinum | reverse complement strand
TTAGGGCTAAAGAACTTGGCTCCACTTTTTGCACCTCTGGTGTTTTTGTTCGGATTTATTTATACCATAGCAACTTGCCCTATTGTAGCATTCTTGCTTGCACGCGCTGGCACTGCTACTATTGCTAAGATTTATCTATGAGCCTAACACAAGGTTCTTGTGAAAAAAAAAGAGAAGGAATTACATCTATATCCCAGAATATTTTCCATGAATTGAAATAAAAAAAACAGTCATTCAAAAATTATACAGAATTTATAGATATAGTTAGTTGCTCACAAAATTAACCAGCAGCAATGAAAGTGGTAAAACGTTATTTTAAATGACATATTTTTTGTTAATTAGGAAAGAAATAATGTAAAACAGAGTTAGAATGGTTTTGTACTGTCATATCCACGTTTTTACGATGCAAATTATTTGGTGTATTTGCATATCAATATGTTAATATCTTGTTATTTTATAACGATGTATCTTTTCTCTTTCATTCTTAAGGTAGAACTATCTATCTTTTTCTCTCTCTCTATCTCTACACTGCAAAAAATAGTTGTGTTAATTCAACACAATGCGGTGTCCCAGCGTGACTACCACTTTTGTATGTTAAATCAACACAACACACGGTGTTGATTTCGGTACTGTAAAAAAATAAGTTACGGCGGCAGTGAGATTTGAACATGGGTTACTCAGTTAGAAGTCGAGCGTCTTACCAACTTAGCTACATCGTCAGACAGTAAAGGTGCTAGATGTAAACGATATTTAGTGAACAACATTTGAATTAAACGACTACACTATAGATTTAAACAGTGTAGGGGATCAAACATACATTGCTGAATCCCAAAAACAAACTAAGATACTTGCACGACTTATCCCATGGTTTAATCACTTCCCATTTGTCAATTGAGAACCAGAATTCCCATTCATTGAGATTATTCTATTTCTATAAAAACAAGCAAGATGGCGACAGCCAAACACTTGAGCGGCATTACTGCTTATCGTAACAACATGTCATATGCTGCGCTTGCTTTCATAGAGATGGAACATATTCTCAATAAATGGGGATTGTGATGCCTAATTGACCAATGGAAAAGTGATTAACTCATGGCATAAGTCGTTAGAGTAACTTTGTATGTGTTTGGGGTTCAGCAACATTTTTTTTTTTATCCTCTAGATTGCTTCAATCTAGTGCTCTTTCTATCTGACGATTTAGCGAAGTCGGTAAGACGCTGGATTTCTAACTGAGCAACCCATGTTCAAATCTAGTTGCACCGTAACTTTTTTTCTCACAGTACCGAAATCAACACCGTGTGTTGTGTTGATTTAACACACAAAAGTGGTAGTCACGCTGGGACACCGCATTGTGTTGAATTAACACAGCTATTTTTTACTGTGTATACTCTCTTAAGTATTGTCGTAGGACAGACAATGTAATATAGATGTAAAAATGTTTAGTTTTAAGAAACAGGGCACGAACAGATATTTCGTATTTTAATCATTCTATGTTATTATTGTTAGTTAAAGGTAATTCAGTTCCAACAAGGATTTGTATTTAGATTTCATTCATGAATCAAGGAGACAGATTCAGACGAATATCATATTTCATTGACAGATCAGAAAGTTACGAATTTAATACCCAATACTGAAATTACATGTTTACGTGGCTGGCCAAAATTTAACTTAAACTAGCTATACAAAGTTCGTACTGTGTAGACATTCTATAATCCATCTTGGTCAGCTGGACGAAGAGCGAAAAGCATCAGCTGAACAAGAGCCAAATCGATTGTGATTGGTGATCTGTGAGGACACACCTCCTAGAGAAGAGAACTCTGATTGGAACATCAAAATCAAGATTGATATAAAAACGTGACATTCGATACTTTGTGGCTGGAAGTCTAGCTCTTGCTCAGACTCTGACTCTCGTTGACACTCGATTATAACTGAACAGCTCGCTTACGTATAGACTTGGTGCGGTTGACCAGACTCAGCTCTGTGTACTTCAGTATTTAAGATAGAAGTTGAATCATCATGTGCTTCCAGTGACTTCGTTCTGATCTGCTCACGAACATTGCATATTACATCAAATACAAACTATTACATCTGTTCTCTGACTATCTCCAATCAATTGAATGTTAGGTAACTTGGAAACTGTTTTACTTGCTTGCTATTGATCATATCTATATTAATGTGTTTGTTGTCATAAGTTAATCAGTGGATCAATTGAGGTTAGAATTAGGATCGTGTGTTCGTGGCCCTACGTCAATCATTTAACATGTAACTTAGTAATATTAAAGAAGTTCATACACAATTCAATTTCCCGAGTTTCCTTCCAGAATAATTACTTCTAATTCCCTAGACATTTATTACATGTGAACCTAAATACTAGCACTATGCTCTATTACTAGGAGCAACGTCTCTAGGCCCCCAGGCGCTTATTATATGTTAGATCTCGGAATCTGGCTGGATAGTAAGGTGAGTTCTAGCGAATACCGCCTATCGTACTCATTCTATTCCAGGTACAAGATGCTCACAAATTAAGAGCACACGCAGCCAGGACATCAATATTTTTATGTGATAATTATGAATCTGATATGGTAATTAGTGTGTGTTATATTACGTAATAGATTTGCATATCTGAGCGGTTTTTATTTATTCTGATGTAAGAGAATAGTGTGCTTTGTAGATATGAGTATGATCGACTTTGGTCCAATTGCACACAAAATGACCAGAGTGGGATTCATTGCTAAAATGAGCCAGTACTTTCCATAACTCACTTGTTTCACAGTATTCTTGAATACAGTGTGGCCTGTGGAGGAAATGTACAGTGTGCATTCGTTACGGTGGTGGTGAGAAAGGAATCCAGGAGCGATGACAAAAAAGATATAAGGTACAGTTGTGTGTGTTCAGATGCTAGTGTACAATCTCTTAAGTAAGTTTTGAAATACGTACTTGATTGTCAATAAGGGGTACGTTTACTCGTTGAATGTGCACGCATTTGTGCGTAGGTTCGATAACGTCTTCGTCATAACAGTTCGATTAGCATCTGAGATTCGTTGTTTTTATTTAAGTGTTGCAATGTTGAATGTTAGAAAATCGCTTCTTTATCTCAATCGACGCTGCCTCCGAACCGATACCAGGAACAAAGAACATCGTTTTTGTAAATAGTCTTTTTGTTAAAATATATTTGTTAATCTTTTTGGCTTTTATAATTGAAATCTCAGCAAGTAATTTACCTGCCTTGATCTCGAAATCGTTATTCTTTTTATCAGCATTACACGATTCACTTTCCCTGTGGCGGACCGATGGCCCAAAACCTAATAGCTCGTATTGTTATTGTAATTATTCATGGAAAACTGACTATCCGGTTAAAACTATCAACAATGCCAAAAAGAAAACTTCCAACAAACAAACAAACACAATTTTTTTCTGTGCCAGTACTGTAAATTCTATTTTCTTGGTTTGAGACGAAGCTTATCATCAAGAAAGTTATCAAACCGCGATCTATATGTAACAAGCTATATGTCATAGATTGATTCATCATCTCCTTTAGTAAGGAGATTAGCATGGTGTTTTCCCCTAATTTGGTTTATATTTTGAAGTAAGTTCTTGAAGAAATTATGACGCCTAGGAGAACTAAAAGGCAGTAAGTCCAACATGTCTCTTATCTTCAGATAGAAATCACCTCACTGTATATTATTTCGCAAGTTCAACAATTGTAAAAGAGCTCAATTTTTAATCTTGTGGCTTTGCTGGATATTTGCCTAATAGAATTCCATGTTATAGTTATGTGTGGGTGTCTTTAAATTAAAATTTCCTGTTCTGATTGTTTCTGGTTCTCAATTAGTCGTAATCAAAAGCATTTGGACGCTACGTATGTTCAGATTAAAGAAATATGATGATCAGATAAGCTTTATATCGAGGATTAACCACTGCTACCCTCTATCTACAATTTTTGTCACCTAGAGTTGTTGCTAACAAATTATTGAAAGGAAAAAATTGGCGAACTATCCAGTTGAAACTTTGTAACAAGTAAGCGGCCAAATTTACCTCTTGGTTTATTTGTTATGAAGTTTCAACTGGAAAGCACGCCAATTTTTTTTCTTTCCATAATTGGTTAACAACAACTTTAGGTGACAACAATTGTAGGTATAAGGTAACAATGGTTAATCCTCGATATGTAGAATAGTTGGCATAATTCAGAAGTGTTGGAGTCATTTTTGTATTTGGGTTTCGACCTATACAACAATCTAAATACAACATAATACCCATATGTTTCTTGGTATGTATTTCAATATGTATACATATAGTTCTTTCAGGTTTGTAATCACAAATGTTGTTTGTATTCAAGGAGTGGCAACAGAAATTTTCTGCATGGATATTATGTTATGTAATATGTTGTACATATTAATTTAACAAATTGTAACTTATTTTCCATTTCAAAGACATTACCAGGTGTGTAAATTTGAAACCGGAATTCGTGCATAGACGGCGTAAGCTGTCATTGTGGTTACCGTAAAACTGCGTCCTTGGCGCCACTTGCTTGTTTTGACTGCTGATAACGATTTACAACTCACAACCAGACAAGTTTCACGTAAAATTGTAGTGTTTAATAGCGTTGAACATGGCGCAACTTGTACCTACGAACTACAATGTGTAAACAGCATTGATTTTTGTTACCATTTGAATAAAATTGCTGCAGAATCGCATTGCATGCTTGTCGAAGCTTACGGTGATCATGCTCTTGGTACGTCACAGTGCTATGCTGGTTTACAAAATTTTAAAATTTCGATTTTGACGTGAGAAACGAAGAACTTGGAAGATAAACGAAAAAGTTTGCAAGCTTTATTGGATGAGGATGACGCTCAAACGCAACAACAACTCGCGGATCAATTAAATGTGAAACGAGAAGCAGTTTCCATACGTTTAAAAGCCATGGGCAAGGTTCAGAAGGTGGGAAAATGGGTTCCACATGCATTGACTGAACGACAGCAGGAAACCCGAAAAACCACTTGCAAAATTCTGCTCTCCAGGCACAAAAGGAAATCATTTCTCTATCGAATTGTGACTAGTGACGAAAAGTGGATCTATTTCGAGAATCCTAAGCGTAAAAGATCATGGGTAATTCCAGGAGAACCGGCGACATCGACTACAAGACCAAATCGCTATGGACGGAAGACAATGCTTTGTGTTTGATGGGATCAGAAGGAAGTGATCTATTATGAACTGCTGAAACCTGGCAAAACCGTTAATGCCCAACGTTACCGACAACAAATGATCCATTTGCATCAAGCTTTGCATGAAAAACGACCAGAATGTGACAAAAGACAACATAAAGTGATTGTGCTTCACGATAATGCACACTCCCACACCGCAAAACCTGTCAAGGAAACGATTACGACGTTTGGCTGGGAAATCCTTCGGCATGCGGCTTACTCACCAGACTTGGCGCCTTCCGATTTTCACTTATTTGCATCCATGGGACACGCACTTGCTGACCAGCGCTTCACATCTTACGAAAATGTACGAAAATGGCTTGATGACTGGTTCGCAGCACAAGAGGCACAGTTGTTTTGGTCTGGCATCCACACATTGCCTGAACGATGGCAGAAATGTATCGCTAGCGATGGCCAATACTTTAAATAAAATAGTTCTTAGCATTGTCATCCAATCACTGTGTCTTTTCAGAACATAAATTCCGGTTTCGTATTTACGCACCTTATTAAACTCGTGTTATTAGTTTGATTTTTGGTATTAGTTTGAAACTCTTGCTTTGTCTACAACGCGTAACTGGAGCTCTTTCAACATTTCACAATTGAGGACATTGCCGGAAGAAGGGCACATAGGTAGATCAAAAACGCATTCTCGGTAAACACCTGGTAAAGATTTAGGTTGAATGTTACCACGAAGCTTTTAAAAAAATATTTATGTAGTTGACACCAGTATAAAGAGCATAGAATCAGGTTTGAAAACAGTTAACTAACCTGATAGAATTCAAAGTTTGCATGAAAATATAGTGAAAGATTGTGTATGCATGCCCTTCTTCCGGCAATCAAAGATTTCATGGTGATTAGGTTAAAGAAAGAAAGTACAAGCACAGTATTTAATACAAAGGAACATTGAAAATGACAATAACAATAGTTTTGTTAAATTGCCTCAGCAAATATTTCTTCTAATCTCTTCGTTCTTGAGACATAAAAAAATCACTCTGCAAGAAATAATATGTCGCGCCTAAAAAAAAAAGGACCAAGGTTTTGGGAACCCATCATTACACAACCTAAACGGCTGAAGCTAGAAAAACGAAATTTGGTATGACGGTACATCATCACCAGAAATTTACAAAAATATTAAAAGTTTCCAAAGACGCCATCTTAAATCCAATATGGCGGACCCCAAAAATTCATTTTCCGCACCGTTTGAGCTAGAGATACGAAATTTGACATAGAGGTGTATTATCAAGAGCAGTTTAGGAAAATATTACAACATTTTGAAAAGGTAGCCATCTTGGATTCAAAATGGCCTCCAAAAACATTTTTCACACCGTTATGGCACCTAATTTCTTTCATTCACTTTCAATCGTAAAGAACGTTTTTTCCCGGTGACGGGCCAACTCATTTGTTTTTATGTGTGATCTGACTAGACCAAAGTTTCTGTCGCACTGTGTAAATGATTGGTCTTTTATACGGAAAACATATGAAGAAGTTCTACATAAAACACATTGCTGAACCATGAACAAAACTTGATCATAGTATAGTTGAGGTTTTGTCCGCCAGCAGGGCCCGAACGCAAGACGACAGTTTCCACTTACGGAAACTTTTCTACATATTTCTTTCTACCAAGTTAACGAATAGAGATATTGAGTTGAAATTTGCAGCACATGTAGAAAAGAACAGGGCAGATCGTTTAAGGCGATTGCCGGAAAAAGGACCAGTTTTCCAACAATGTCCTCAATTGTTCCTTTTCTAATTTGAATTTTTATTTATGTCCTTTAGGCATCTAATGCTCAGGCCGGGATAGGGGAGGGGAAAGCATTCGGGAAGGTGTTGGGCAGAGCCTATGTTGAAGGTGCCATCCTTCATGTGCCTGGTGTGACTGAGGGAAAACCCTGGAAAGACCTCAGTCAGGATCGAGCCCAGGACCTCTCGAATCCTACGTCAACGCTCTACCACTGAGCTACGGCGGCTCGATGTTCTTTTTGTAAATGTCTTCTTCCTGATTAATAAATTGTTGTAATTGTTACAATGTTAACATTATACTCTGCACATTGTTATTAAGTGATTTACAATATCTGATTTTAAGGAGAAAAAATTCCCCCCTTAAAAAAGAAAGAAAAAAGAAAAGAAGAAAGCAAAAAATCCCAGATATGAGGTCATACATCATATTTACGCAACTAAATACCACTAGAAATGAACTGAGAAATATACTAGTACAATAAATACCGTTTATTTTTTCTTCTTAAAGGTTGATAAGTATGGTATAGGAATTTATTGCCTTTGTATAATTATTAGATGCGTTTTAAATTTGCAATATATTGAGCAACAAGAAGCGGAAGAGAAATATTAGAATATTTAACAAACACCACTTTGATTGAATAATAATAATAATAAAAATCCTACACACGAAAACTGAATTATGCTTTATTTAAATAGTTAATAACTACTTTTTATAGATTTCGATCATCCGTTTTCCTTTATACAGTTACATGATCGTGATCTTCATCTCTAGGTTACGCAGTACTGAATATTTTTATGGCATTGCCTAATCTTAAGGTTCTTTGACGCACTACTACTAAATGCAGTGTTTAATAAAGAAAGGAATTAAGGAAAAGAAACATGTATCAGTTGGAAACACTGATTCTGTTCTGGATGTTTTTGAATCCACTTATTATACAACTTCACGATGTGCATTTTGTTTAGCTACGCCGCAGTCTCTAGCCTCTTTAGTAACACCCGTCACCTCCTTTTATTAAAGCAAGAGACGGGGTGTAATTCTGCTCCCTCCTCCAACTTTTTCTCCCTTCACTTTGCACACACAACGGATCTTTCTTCTTGCTCTCCTATTCCCATCTTCGCATCTCCCTCTCTCTCTTTCTTCCTCTACCGTCGGTAGGCTTAAAAACTTCATGAATCGCAAATAAGCTTTCTTACAGCGCTAATGTTTAAAAGCGTTCCGAATACCTTTAGCACCGGCGTATAATAAAAATAACACAAGTAACACAGCGCAAGTGAGATGGTAGTGGGGGGTATAAGAAAAGTTTTCGGTTATAACTTCTTGAGGATTGTGTCCACTGACAATTGTTTAGATTCTTCTTCTTTCGGATCTCCATATTTGACGCTCTGTTTAAGGAAAGACGAAAGGTAGAAACACGTAGGGAAAAGAAACGAAGGTAAATCCTTTAGCAACCATCAACAAAGACGCTCTATAGTCTGCAGGGATCAGCAACCCTATTTCAACCCTGAGAAACACGGTCATAAAAACGTGTATTTACTAGGTCTAAAAAAAAGGGTTATGTTTTAAACATGACACTGTGAAATTACCTTATATTGAGCTCAAATACGTGCTTAGGTCGTCTTCTATTCATCTCTTCTCATCCAATTTTTATTTGGCCTCCCCAATATAACCTACTGCGAGTACATTGGCTGGTTAAAAATAAAGGTTACGCTTGTCACGGTACATAGCTCTTATGGATATAAAATAACATGAAGGTTAGCTACAGATGGCTAATTTAAAATAGAATGTCTTAACCCAAAAATTAAAAAAATACTTTACAAATTTTATATCATATTACTTACTGAATTAAATGTGTTAAAAGGACATATAAATTATATTATATAGCAGTGTTTCCCAACCTGGGGTCCACGAAAATCATGTGAAGGGGCCCCAATAGTTTGACGTGTGACAAGAATTTACTTCCTGATATTTACATCATATTATAATTTTATAAAATAATTTGAAGGGGGCTCCATAGTCTAGTGGTTAGAGCGTCGGACTCATGTCCGCGTGGTCCCGGGTTCAATTCCCGGATGGAGTCCCACTTTTCGGCGTCCACCAAGCGTCGTGAGGAAAACTGGGGAATCACGTGAATAAAGACGTGACGGCCACTCGGTCTAGAAAGCTCCTAATACGTCTGTTCGATGGCTAGGTGGCCACACTGACCACAATGCCGTCACCGAGGTGGACACAGTTCCACCAAGCGCGGATAGATGGCGTTGTGGCAGGCTCAGGACCTATCCGTCTGTCAGGACCTCCGGTGGTTATTATTAAAATAATTTGAAAACACGATAGTGTTTACCAGAAAAGCCAAGTTGAAATCGAACCCAACAAACCTAAATCAATGCAATGTGACCATCTATCCTCAAGTTGGATTTTCGCTAGACGCCTTAACTAAAAAGAAAATGAACAGCTACCGTCAGACTTCTGTGTCAGCCTGTACGAAAAATGGATCGGTCCCAGCAAAACATGCGTTAGCAACTTTCAGTGAAACTAAAGAACATGACAGTAAGTCTATGTGTTCATGTAGCAAAAATGGTAATGCAGCAGTGCCCAAGAAAGTGCGTAAATATTTCCCGAAATATTTAGAATTGGGATTTTCAGTTATTGAACGACACGGTTATCAGAAACCACAGTGTACCGGTATTATTTGCGGTAAGGTGCAATCGAATGAGGACATGAAACGACGAGGATGTCTTGAAACAAAACATAGTGCTTTAGTGAACAAACCTATCGATTATTTAAAAAATAAACTAGCAGAACTTAACCAATTACGAAAAATAATTAAAGAAAGACATTGTGTCAGGCTCCAATAATGAAAAGGCCGTTTTAGCTTTAGGCGAAGTATCTTTATTGATCGCGAAAATGAGGCAGTCTCATATAAATAGTAAAGACTTAATTTTTCCGGCAAGAAAGCAGTGATTCGCAATTTGCTTGGTAAAAACATTTGAAGGAACTTTCATTAGTACCTCCCACGAACAAAACTGTGGAGCGGGGAATCGACGAAATGGTTGAAAACGGAAAGGACTCATTGACACAGCGTTTGAGTTCCAGTATTTTTTATTACAATTGCATGAAAGTATCGATATTTCGGTAAATGCCAATTTGCTAGCTTTTGTTCGATAGGAACACAACAAGGTTCATAAGGATATTTTGTTTTGTGAAACAGTGTCGTTATATAAAACTGCAGAGGCCTTGTTTAACATCCTTAAATAATTATATCCTTGAAAATAAACTCGAATTGGCTAAACGTGTTTTGATTAGTACAGGGCCTCTAGTTGGTGCTCGGGCATGGCAGGTAAACAAAAAGGACTCCTTGCGCGTCTCCAGGCTGTTGAGCTCTCTGCCAATTGAACGCACTGCAGCACTCTTTTTTTACAGTCCACGATTTTTAAATTTTTATTTATGACCTTTAGGTATCTTTGGCTTAGGCCGGGATAGAGGAGGAAAGAGGACGAGGAAGATAGCGGTCATGGTCTTACTCAAGGAACCATTAGCCTGGTGAAAACCTGAGGGAAACACTGGAAATCCTCAGTCAGGATGGGTAGTCGGCCAGGGGCTCATCCCTAGTGCCTACCTATTGCCAGTCTGAAGTCCGAGACATTACCACCTGCTCCAAGAGGTTGTGTTTACAATCCACAAGACAGAAATATTCATAAATATCCTCTACATTCACTTACAAACAAACGTACCCTAAACAAGATTTGTTCCCCTTTATTTTTTTTTTGGGGGGGGGGAGATGTTTGGCTACCATCCAAAGTTAACAAAATTGAATAGGATAAAATGTCTACTTAGTTTTCCAATTGACACAACACATACGAATATAAAATAATATATTTTTCTATACTTGTTTTTCTTTTATTACACTTAACTGGATGTTCGTTCACTTTTTTTCATTTTCTAGGATAATAGTCAACGGAAAAGCGTTGAAGAGCAAAGAGTACTCGAATAATTTATAGCTATTCAGTAGAAAGAACAAAAGAATACCAGTGGGCGAAATGTGCTGAAAACGTTGAACTACTGCGTAGAGAGATATTTTCCTTTAAAAGTGCTTTTATTTTTCATCTTCTTGCATCTTCTTCTTTATCGTCTTCGTCTCCTCATGCAAGATGTCTCATCCAATTTTTCTGCCTCTCTTCATTTCCTCTCCCCCATCCCCCATTTCTGTGTTGCTACTAACACTGTCCAGACATAGGCAGCCGATCAATGGACAGTTTCCGGTGGGAAATCAAGTAACCTAACGTACGCCGAGCCAATTCCTCCTTTCTGAAAGATTAAGTACAAGAAGTCCAAGGCCTGGACATCTTCGACTACTCCCTTACTAACATCCCCTCCTGTTCAGTGTAGCCAACCGGCTTACAATTAAATGTGTCACCTAGATGATACATTGAATCATACATTCACATATTTATGTCAAAACATTGCTGAAAGACCAATAAATAAATAAATTAATAAAAGCAGCTATGGTGTATAAATTCAAGGAAACATGTACAGTAAGCACCAGAAGTTCGTACCCAGTCGTAAAATCTCTTCTCCGAGTAACTTTGGAACGCATACGCCAATTTGAGTACAGTTTCCTGTAACTTACAGAAAATCGCGTTCTCTTTAAGTTACAGGAATTCACACTTAAATCGGTCTATCCATTCCAAAGTTTTTCGGAGAAGAGATTTTACGGATGGGTACAAATTTTGGCGTTGACTGTACAAAAGATTTCGTTTCTAATCTAATAGTACTGTACTATAAATTTCGCTGAGACTACAAACATATTTGAATAATTGATTTCACTAAAGTAGTCCGAGCTCGAAATTGATTTATTGTTTCATTCGATTTTCATATTATTTAAACATATCTTTGTGAACCTCATCAAATACGTATATTGTGCATACGTAATTCTCCAACTCTTTATTGTACTTTATCTCTCGCAAATAGTCACATATGGAACACAAAAGAACATCTACATGCAGGAACGTACCCAGAAGTTCTTTTCGGAGGGGTCCAGGACCTTCGAGGGGGGGCTTGGTGTGAAATTTATGTAAGATGCATATAATTTTGTCAAAAATAATACTGATCTAAAAAAAATTCGGAGGGGTGTGGTCCGGACCCACAGGACCACTGCGTACGTCCCTGTCTACATGACTTCCAATTCACAACCACAGAAAGGGTGGAGCAGTTCCAATCAGAAGTTGACACTGTATCAACGAGCATTAGAATGTCTGTAACAAGACGAGGAATTTAGATGAGTTCAGGGGACAGACGTCTCGTCTATGGCATGCGATTTGTTGTTTGTGTCCTCTAATACATGTTTACGTTTAAAAAAAAAACGTTTATGGACCACACAGTCAATGAATGGCCTAAGCTTGTCATATATCTCAGGGAAGAAGAAGTATCTCAGTGAGCTCTCTTCCGACATCAGGAAGATAGGAGGCAGCGGTAGGGACTTTTCTCTAGATATACCAGTATTCGCTTGGTGAAACTGAGAGTACTTTAATCAGTGCGACCGGCGGCAAGATTCGGACTTGCGGGCCTCCCCACAGTTTTACATAACGAAAGCTGCAACTTCGTGAATATCTTCCTAACAATTGGATATTTTAGCATTATTACCAGTTTTACGTAATGTAAAAATGACTACAGTATGCTTTGGAAGTAAGAATTCAACTAACAGCGGGAAAAAAATATTGAACTAAGCTTAACTATCTTGTTGAAAACGGATTTTTTTTCCTTAAATAGAGACCTTAGACTTATTGTACATTTAGTATTTCCCATATGACATACGAATCTTCAACCTACAAAGTTCATAAACAAATCTCCTTCTGGATATGTAAAGAATTTGGGTAAATTTACAAAAGTGCGTATATTTTAAAACCGGCCCGAGCGTAAATACGATAATTTTCCCTTCTTCTGTCTTCTTTCTCTTCTCTTGCCCTACTGGAGGCGGAGAGGAAGAGTCTTGTAGTTGTAGAAGTAGAGAGAGGGAAGGGGAAGAAGACAGAGTAGGGGAAGGGAATATTTATCCTATTTGTGCTTAGGACCGGTTTTAAAATGTACGCACTCTATTTTGCTAGTCATTAGTCGGTTATTGTTTGATTAATTGAGTACACAAAGTCAATACGATTTAGGTCCTTTTATTTATATTAAAGAACCTAAGGTTGCTGCAAGCTTAAGCAATACAGATCTTTGAACTATATATGGCTTTTAGGCATCATTGGATCAGGCCAAAGGTATCTTCCTTATATCTGCGTAGATTGCTGTTGGATAAATGGTTATTTTATAGATTCCAACCTGGTTTTGGTAACAGCAGGTGATAGAGAAAAATATCAAGATAATTGTTTTATAAGCAAAACGAAAGCGCATTAAATCGAATTTTATTTATGACATTTAGGTATCTAAGGCTCAGACCGACCAAAGTACCTCCGTAGAATATATATTTATCTCGGAGTGAGCGACAGATTAGTGCGCTCGTTTTCTGTCCAGGTGGTCACTGGATAAATTCCCACCGAGGTCCATTAAGCGGAGTGGTTTGGAGTCCACATTGCCCCCAAAACTATAGATCCAGTCCTTAGAAGCTCCTCAGCTCGTTTAGGACGTTAATAAGAATTGATTTATTCATTTTTTAAACTACCAAACTTCTGTTTATACGGGGGCGCTAGGACTGGAGTTTTGTCCACACTTTCATACCATGCAGAATCCAAATGTGTATAGCTCATCTCTGATTGTATAGTTAATGCGATGTAGGGATGATCCGTAAGGACGTAAGGACAGGACAATCTATTTTCCTTTCCGTTATTCATGAAGAAGGTTAAACGAGTATTGAAGGGACTGTCACTATACGAGCAGCACAATAGTTATGATCCTTTTTCATCATTTATTTTCCATCTCGAATTTAACTTGTTCCTTGGCACCTTACTTAACAAAATCCTGCTGCATCAATACTATTCATCTTGGTCTCTTCTTTCAGGTTTTCTTACTTCTCCGTTCCGAACAGTTCTATGTTCGGATTATATAGTCTTGCTCTCCGTTGATCTCGCTCTCTTCTTCTCTATTCGGTTTATTTCTTTGTTTACCTCCAGAATATTTTGTGTTGACACAAGTCATTGGTCTATATATTGCGCCTTGAAGTAAGGAAGATAATGTGATGGCTTTCCGTTGCCCTCCACATCGCAGTAAAAGGAAAAGATTCAAGATGAATGCCTCTGTCCATCTCTGAGCTTTGCCCATGCTCTTCACCTTCCGCCCCAGAATAGAAATGCTGAATTTGCTTTCCTTCACTATGATTCTTTTTCGGATTATTCTTCCTTGGGCTCCCTCTAACTAACTACAAGGCAGCAGTATTAGATTCGGTCCGTTATAACATATTTCCAGTATTCACCGTATCTATCCGCCACTTGCGGAAGCGCTTGATGGGAGACCAACCCGGATGTATAATAATAAGATCCTAAATATGTTAACAAGAACCAACAATGAAGATTCATACGTTCCTAAAATTCGAATTAGGAATGGGAAATTTGAAAAAAAAAAATACAATCAAAATCTGGGTATTATTCCTGATGGAACTCTTATCATGGTGGTAACACATACACATATACTGACGAGTTCATATGAAAATGCATCCACTCAGACTTTTGAAAACCTTGCATCCGCAACAACTTCAAATGGAGGACTTCGGTTCGGATCCGGATCCCGAAGCCTTCTTTTCCGGACCTCCACGGTTTGATACGAATTTGAATATAAATTCAGTTATGCCCTTTTGGCATCTTTGTCTCATGTTGTGTACGATATGATGCCAAGAGTAATATGTGAATGTATTATAGGACATATGTACACACTTCACTGGTTGAAATGCCAATAACAAGCATATTAGTATAAAGTGAATTTATGCTAATGTACGCCGTGTTTATTTTTAATTATTCCATGCAATTATACGAAGTAGCCAATACAGCATGTCTTACTGTACTATTTGAATTTATCGAGCCGCCGTAGCTCAGTTGGTAGAGCGTTGGCTTAGCATTCGAAAGGGCGGCAAAAGGGTTTAGCTTTGGAAAAATCCGAGCGGCCACCTATTATAACATTTTTTTTTCAATCCCGCCAGACGTCACGCAAATGCCGGGATAGTACTAACTAACTAGGCACTGGCTAAGTGCCTTCAAACATCCTCTCCCCCGTCCTATACCTGAACCTGACCTATAAAAAATTCAAAATCCAATTTGAATTTATTTATATTCTTTAGGTATCTATGGCTCAGGCCAAGATAGGGCAGGATAAACGAGTAGGTCAGGGCCTATGTTGAAGGTAGCATCCCGGTATCTGTCTGGTGTGGCTGAGGAAAATCCCTAGAAAACCTTAGTCAAGATGGTCGGCCTCTCGTGTCGAACCCAGGACGTCTCGAAAGCGATACTAACAAACTGATCTGTCTTATTCATACTCTATTAACTATCTGGACCGCAAATACCTTTTTTATTGTGAAATTATTATAAATCCGGATCCCATCAAAAAATAATTGAAGACCCCGATCTATCATATTAGCGCTTTTTTATTATTG
>JAGDQP010016254.1:15358-40336 GCA_022664845.1 Lepisma saccharinum | reverse complement strand
GATGCCTATTTTCGTCAGACTAGACCACCGCCCGGGGCCGGGAAAAATCCCTATTTTCCTTTTCCCATTCTCCACAGCCTCGCTCGTCCGTTGCAGTCTGCTCCCTTCAGACAAATTACATTTTACCAATACCTAGGAAAGAATTAAAAGAGTTTTCGCGACGAGCGATGGATAGGATCCGGTCAGAATATATATATAAGACTGGTATTACCATATTGTACAGCATATAAAACTTTAAAAGTGCAACTATCGGCCATATTTGATGATTCTGAGCATATATTGTAAAGTAGGTTTGCATGGTTGTAATGTACTTGTTTTGTTGAATTTTATCGTTTCATTTGCTTATGTTATTGTCTGAGAAAAACGGAATACTTTTTTCAGCATAATTTCATAGAAAACCATCCTTGGCCATAGACCCATAAACCAGAAAAGTTCAGAGCCAAGATGTGAAAAATCTGAAATCGTTTACAAAGAGTTGAAATTATACTTAACAATTATACATTATGTTTACATTATGGCCAGCAGATGGCAGCAAAAACGTAGTTTCCCGTGATACAAAGAATAAGAGTAATAGTTTAAAAATCTTGAATTATATTTTACAGAATAATGTTTTATATATTTTATGTTATATTAATATCTTCAAGTTTTTTTTGTACAATACCTTTCAATTGTTATGTGTTCTATGAAAGAGAGATCTGATAGCTAATTGATGTAAATAATATCATGTAGTTTGCATCAGTATGTAGAACTCAATTCATGTTCAATTTTCAGGTAAATTGAGGCCAATGAAGATATAAATACTTCATTTTATTAATTAGATTTGTACGAGCGTAAAACAGGTTTATACTTCTTTTGTATAAAGGGAGTAGGACCATGTGCCACACCATAGAGTAATTCGAGCATCTTGGAGAGCTGATAGTACTGAGTAATGTCCGTACTGAATAACTTCAGTCGGAAGAGGATCTTCTGAACATGATATCCATTCATACTAGAATGCTAGAAGGAATTACAAGTAACTTGTCTTTGCCTTGAATCAAGATACCATGCCAGCATTCGTAAGTAGTGACGGAAGGAATATCAAGCAAAACATGTTAGCACGACCTCCATCTATAGAGTGTTGCAAAGTAACACCGACAAAAACATCTCATGAGATTACTGGCATGAAAATTAGAAGAAAAGAAAACTCCATGGACCATCGAGGGTGCACAAATGTTTCGTTCCGGCGTTGTAGGCTACCGAAAGCGTGGGAAAATAAACTCTAGTGGTTGATATTAGCAATACTCTACTCTATCGAAAAGCGCATGTTCCAAAATTTTGTAATGGATGCACAAGGGATTCCTCAAAAATAGTAGGGGATTCTCAGACATTCTGAGGAGTAAATGTGAGTCGAAATAAAAAAAAAAGACTCCGCACATGAGTACACATGATAAACATAATCACTGCCATCTAACCGGGCAATGACAGGTTCTTTTACTGGTAAATACACCAAAAATTCATTGAAACGTGTGTTATTTACTTCTGTTTGTTATGCATCCACACATCTTTTTAAAAATTCGTTCCGCAGAGGAAATCTGTTTGAAATGTGAAATAACCGCAAACGAATTATTATTACTTAGTGAAATTTAGACACATTTATTCTTCTTTCGACCCAACTTCACAGAATTTGTGGGAATCCCGTGCTCCCTTGCACACCCATTACACAATTTTGGAATATGTATTTTTTGATAGAGCATGTTTAAAGTCATTAAGGGTACCATACCGCCTCAGTTCTGTTGTTAATGGTATTGGAAATATCAACCTCAAACTACTTCGAGTGATTCGTGAGAGAATCGAACTCTTTCGAGTGATTCGTGAGAGAATCGAATTCATTCGAGTGATTCGTGAGAGAATCGAACTCTTTCGAGTGATTCGTAAGAGAATCGAATTCATTCGAGTGATTCGTGGTATAGTGTAACTACTTCGAATGATTCATGAGAATCGAACAATGTTTCGAAGGTGATTCAAAAATCATTTTAATAACAGACAGAAAGGTTAATATTGATTTCTGCCAGAACGGGAAAAATCTTCCTACAGCATAATATTTGACATTACGGTAATTAGCAGACAGGTGCGGATATCACTATTCCTTCGAATAGCATGTAATAATTGCACAAATTTCTTCTTTTAAAATATAAACTATTTATTTGAATATGAACGTAGGTGTTTTAACACGCACATGTAAGTGAATTTGTGAAACATATCCTTGTTGCTTCCGATTTATGAAAAAAAAATTCCTCCACATCTTGACACCACATCCTCTTCCACCTTCAAGCTTTTCATTATAGAGTGCTATAATTATACCTTGCCTCAAGGCGGAAGAAGAAGAAACAACAACGTGATACGTTAATTAACGTTCTTTAAAGAGAGCCCGTGGAATGCGCTTCGAGCCAAACAATAATAAACCTTATGTTTTATATTGTTTAATGAATACTGACCTGATTATTACCATCATAGAGCAGAATGAACAATAAAAAAAATGTAACATTTTAATGTGAAAATGACATGTGAAGCTATATTACTGTTTGAATATTACAAATTCTTTTTATTAAACAGAAATTGTGTATTGTAGGTTGTAATTAGAAGGTGACGAAGAGAAAGAATAAAACGGACTAGCATTTCTCTGACGTCATTTGATAATGTAAGTTCGACATTGTTGCACAGAAAATATTTCAGATTGTTGACTCAAATAACACAAATGTTTGTATATTGCGGTTGTGTGGGTGTCATCGCTGTAATAAACATTCAGAGTGACCCTCGTATTAAATTGCTTATAATGTTTGACAATATACTGTTGAAAAAATTAAGAAAGTTCCTTGATACAATCTAGTAATGTTTCAGATGAATGGTATGTTACAGTTGTTATACAGTAATCCTGGAAAAATACCGAAAGATAGGCCTGTATTTTGCGTGACTGGTTTTCAGTTCCAATGGGCTTTTCGCACATGCACAGAAAGCGAAAATGGTTTCTCATCGTAACCAAATATACAATTCTAATCTAGTGTTTGCTGCCACCATTTTGATTATGTATTTTAGCAGAAATGGGAAATAGCTATTCTGAGTCCATGGGGCTTGTGATTCCTAATTGACAAATAGAAAATGTGATTAAAACATAGCGTTAAATCGTAAGAGTAACTTTGTTTATATTCTCGGGGTTCAGTCAACGTATTTCTGATCCTTTATACTGTTTTGGTCTAGCATTTTCTTATCACTGGCAATTTAATCCAGTCAGTAAGACGCTGGGCTTCAACTGAAGACCCAGTGTTGCAATCAGGCTTCCATTTATTCTTTTTCTGAAAACGGAAAGGTGACTATTTTTTATTAGTCAAGTTACTGAAACTTTTTATGCAGTTATAGTTGTCTGGGGCCGACTTCACAAAGCAGTCTTACGTTCAAAAGTTGCCTTATAAGACGACTAGGTTCTCAATTCACAAAACTGAACGTACGACCACTCACCGAAAACCATCGTGAGGTCACCAAAGTTTGTCTTTAGAGATTGATGTGTACGTATTCACGAAGCTGGCTAGACCTTTTTCTAATGGTAGGAGTTATCTTAACCCGCAAGTGGCTATAACGCTCTGTGACTCGGAAGTTTGAAGACAGAAAACATGAAAAAGAAAATATATACAACTTTATTTAATGAAATTGTTCATATATACTTCGGTATAACACACTTCAATAAGTTTAAACGTCAAAAGCACATTTGAAATAACAGTAATGACTTAAATGAGTTACTTTTGCTGTCATATCACATTATAAATTCCAACTGTCATAGATATTTGAGGTTAAAAAATAACAGTTCAGATTTATAATGTGAAATAACAGCAAAAGTAACTCATTTACTTTTATACGGTATATAATTTAAGGTTAATATGTTGTTTAGTGTACAATGATGTTACTACTGTATCTGAAATGTTTTTTTTTTTTTTTTTTTACAAATAAATAAAAACAAACAAATTTTTATTTATGTAACTTCTTTCATTTTAAAACCTTTAAAAATGTTTTAAACTTTTCAGGTATCTTCTTTTCGTTAGTTAAATGTTTTCGGTGTTGTTTTGTGCTTGTGGAGTGTGTTCTTCGCTTTATTGTGGTGAGTCTATTGAAAGAAAAGGTTTTTTTTTTTATGTAACTTTTTTCATTTTAACACCTTTAAAAATGTTTTTAACTTTTCAGGTATCTTCTTTTTTTTTAGTTAAATGTTTACGGTGTTGTTTTGTGCTTGTGGAGTGTGTTCCTCTCTTTATTGTGGTGAGTCTATTGAATGGATTGGTTCGGAGCCTACTTTAACACAAAAATTCGCTTTAAAAAAAATGATAAAAACTATCGGTCTCCTAAATTTTCATAAAGAGTTCATAGAAAATAATTACCAAAAACTATAACGTGATCAGTACATGCCCTGCCTAAGTTGCAATGGAACGGGTCATACAAAGTGTCTAATTCAAAACTTTTTTTTAATAATTAAATACAGTATTATTAAATATACAGATATTATTGTTTCTATTTTTACCATTCAATGTTACAATAGAAGACCCATGGTTCAGAGATACCATCGTGGACTTCGCATCGACACTTAGGATGCATGCAGATTCGATCATCTTGAATTTGGTCTCTTGGACATTTTCTTTGATCCACCAGGCGAATGCAGAGATAGCACCTAGAACAAGGTGAATTCCAACACTCTTTTCGGAGAGGATTACTCACCGAATCGTCAAATTTGTGAGCGTCTAAGAGGTTCTGTCAAAATTTTGTTTTAAGAGCATAAAACCAAAATTGGGAGTGTGTAAGTAGAGTTTTACAGGGTTTCTATAGATTTTTAATCGTGAAATTTTAAAGAAGTTGGGAGTTTCTGCTCGAGAATTTGGGAGGATCTGGCAGAATCCCTGGAGTGGGTTAGTCCATAGTAGCTTGTCCAATCCTTTGAATGTAAATAAAATAAATGGACACCGTATTCAGTGTGATAAGGGTTGATTGTATTGTAGTAATTCAGGAAAGCCTTGAAAGTTAATACTGGAAACTGATACGCTATGATGAAGTAGACAGACTTGTAATTTTGTCCCCCACTTCCATGTGTACATCCCCTCGTCCCTTGTGACTCTAATCTGAGCATCAGGTGTCCCTCTCACAGAGCATCATCCCTCATCTTAAGAAGAGAACCAAAACCACCACCAGATAAACTTCATCCCTTAACGCAAGCACAATACAGAATCCGATAGAAAATCTCTCTGCCTGTCTTCTTATGTGATGGGCTTCCATTGCATAAAAGCATCCCCTATTTTTTCTTCCTTCTTGAACGACTTATTTTTTTCACCCCCTAACTTTCCTGAATTCTCAAGAGGAAGAAAAGGTTGGGGGGGAAGAAAGGGATTATGTGCACAGATTCGCCAGGAACCGCGACGCCTCAAGAAATAAAAGTAGGAACTTTAAATTTCGGGAAACACAGACAAGATAAAAATGAGAAAATAAACGAAAAAAAAAATAGAGGTATAGGAAACGAAAAAAGGGGTGAGTTTGGCATAGAATGTTCAGAATATATATTACAAGAAAGTTTATTTTTGCGGGGGCAGAATGGGGATTGAGATAAGATTGGTTAAGGGTTGCTTGGTTCAAGTGGAAGGTGCGGGGGAAATGTCAGAAAATTTACAACTGTTTTTTGGTTATAAGAATAGAAGAGAGATTTCAGTGAAACCAATCCTACACACAAAAGATTCCCCTCACCCCACCCTACCTGTGAGTGTAGAAAAAGAAAGACTTTTTAACAGTAGTAAATTGTAAGCGAACATCAGATTAAAGAAAAATCAATATTTCTTTTTTTTTTTTAACTAATCTTCCACATCGAAAATATTTATTTTCTTTCGAAGTTCTTTTAGTGTTATTAAGGAAAACGAACAAAAGATATTAGAAATCTATAATGAATAGGAGATTTGTGCATCTAAGTTAATTTTAGGAAAGAAAAAAAAAACGTATTAACCTATCCTGCTCTTACGCTAAGCCCATTTCAAAAAAGACAAAGAAACTATAAAAAAGTGTTGTTTTTTTTAATAATATTATTCGATCTTTTGAAGTAGTCTACGGGAAATCTTTCGCTGGAATAATAATATGTACTCGAATTGAGACGAGCTATAAAAGTTTTTTTTTTAAAAAAAATACATTTAATTTCTACATACTTAGATCATTGATTACTTAACTTTGGTCGTATATATTGGTTTTCCACTCAGACTTGGTGCACTATCTTCGTTAAAATTTGGATTATTGATATCAAAACAGATTTATCTGTATCTATTTAAAAGAAAATATCTTGTCAAAGATGCGCAGTCTTGTACCTAAATTACGTACACAGTTTGTCTAGTTCTTTATTTTTTTTTTAACAGAAGCAACAAGAAAATGTCGATGTGTGTGTATTCAGTCACAAGGGAAGTTACAGTTTCTTCGATAACCCTACTTAAACCACAGATTTTTAGCTCCTCAAATGTAGATTAAGTTTTGTGTAAAACAACTATATCTAACGATAGATGGCAAGACTACAGTCGTATGCCTTTAACATTTTTTGTTTCGTTGCACGAAATTACAAGGCTGCTCCTACAAATTCAAGCCTAGAGAGTTCAAACTTTTAGAGAAGAAAATACATAACAATTTCAAGAGTTCCGTCCGTACTTTATTTTCGTGTTTGTTCATTGTTGAAAGAGGCTCATTGTTGTAGCAAAATGTAACAATGAAGCTCTTTCAACAATGAACAAAAGGAATAGTTTAAAATTCGTCACGGATAAAACTCTTGAAATCGTTACGAACTTTCTTCTCTAAAAGATTGAACTCTCTAGCCTTGAATTTGTAGGAGCAGCCTTGTGATTTCGTGCAACGAAACAAAAAATATTAAAGGTATACGATTGTAGTCTTCCCATCTAGCGTTAGATATAGTTGTTTTGCACAAACCTTAAATACGTTTATGTTTGGAAATAAACCCACACAGATCGCAACCATCGAATTCCATTACCATTGTCTCTGTAATATATATGAGATTGTTTAATTATAAATGTGTAAGTAAGGTTAATGTAATATTTCCTGTGGGGGGAGGAGGAGGAGGGGGGAATGCTCAATATTTATTGGTAGCAGCATCCACACACCTGAGTTACAATTTCTTTTAAAATGAAAGCCGTGTACTAATCCCGAGAACTTGGGTTAATTATCTCTTTTAAAATTCATTTGACCCGACTTACTAGATGTAGGGCCACAAAATACAGCATTCCAATAGAGAAGAATAAAAAAATATACTACCGAAAACACGCATTCAACAGTGACAATTATTGCTCAAGAGGGATTTTCTGAAATTCCCCCTCTCCTTACTTTGAAGAAAGTGATAGGGAGGGAAAAAGTACATAACGAAACAAGATACAAAAAAATGCTCTCAAGGGAAAAACATGGGACAAAATGAAATGGGTAGTCATGGACGTAGAGCATGAGATACAAGAGTAATCTCAAAAAAGGAAGGGGAACAGGAGGGCAGAAAAAGAACCCTGGCGTCAAGACATCCCCAATGAGACCACGCGACAATAAATGGGAATATCTTTAACGAGCAATTTCGTATCCCAAATTGGTGCTTTGTTGAGTAGTATTTATGGAATAGAAAGGACGGTTGAGGTGGAGGGGGATATGGGGGCAGTCGAGGGTGAAATAGGGGTGAAACGAAGGAGAGAGGAAAGGACAGGGTCACCTCCTTCCTCTAACATCTACAGTCTATCAAGCGACTTATCGGCTGAGTAAACTAAAAGATTTACCGTGGTAATAGGGGTGTAGGAAGGAAAGCAAGTATTCTTTTCTGCTGACGAACAAACAAATGTGGAACGTAGAAGGGGGAAAGATGTTTGTAGGTCTGTAATGTACTAAGATGGATTTCTTCACTTCTTTGGGGACTTGTATATGGTGATCTTGGAGGGGACGATGTAGATAAGACACATACACAGTAGCTTGTAATGAGAATGTGTGCCTTATGTAGTCAAACAGCAAACAAGGAAAGCGATGAAAGATAATAATATGTGGATGAGTGATAATGCTCGTCGAATTGTAATCAAGGAGTACCGGGTTAGACCCCTGATTGGGAGGACACAAGTTTAAAATTCAAGCTCACGTTCTAACGTAGTAAACCATTGTAGATTCAGCCTGTCCAAGAATCTTCGGGCCAGAATCCTTCACCCTTGCAGAATATTTATTATCATGATCAATTAGGGGGGTTCCGAACGCCTAAGAGAGCAATGATAATACTCTTAAATATCCTGAAATATATTTACCACTAACCAAGTAGGACTGAGCAAACGGTAATGATGGAATCATTCACATGTGAACGGATTATGTAACAACTGGTACATACATTTAAAAATAATAGACATGAATTTCATTTGTGCCCCCTTGAAGGAAGAAAAAGATCGATACCAATGATCCTTCCACGTCTGGAGCGCTCTTATACAGTGTGCAAGAGAGGGGTTACTGTAATTAACTCTGCTGAACTCTACTGTGGAATAGAGTGAACAGACTCTTGCAGTTCCCAACTAGTAGTTTCTGGGGATTCGTAAATCACTTTCGTGGACTTACCAAAGATAGCATAATAATGAAGAGAAATTCTTATATTGGGGGAGTATTGGCCAGAAAACTCCGCCCCATGAATAAAAAGGTTCGACCTGCCCCCACCTGTGAACGAATAGGTTAAACCTGAGCCGACTCGTCCTCAGTAGCACATGCACGTTGGCCGCTGATGGGCCCCATACCCATGAATAAATTAAAAAATAGAGTATTCATCATGGAACAATATCGATCCACATCAATAATCTATGTATATATTGATCGACGTCGATCTATGTGGGCAGCCGATGTTTATTCAAGCAATGCTATATCCATCTGATGGTAAAATATGACACTTCATGTTGTTGTCAACACGCGACGTGACCAGCTTTGTTTGGTGACAAAGAAGTTGGTGACCGTTGAAGTATGTTAAAGTGCAGAAATCACTCGCCCTTCCACGTGAAGGACATAGGCAAATAAAGCGTTATAGATGATTGTGATTTCCCCAAGGATTCTTTGATCACTGTAAGTACATAGACAAAACAACAAGGTTTATAGTAATATGTATTATGCTGGTTACGTTTGAGATGTAGAAAGTAGTGTATTCTCTCGAGGTCCTATGGTTGTTCAGAGACGTACCGCTTAGGAGAAGGATAAGTTAAAGTTAGGTTAATTTGAATTTGTTTTAAATCATTTCTTTCAATTGAAACTGTTCCATTGTAATTATGGCCATTGTATTTTTAACTTTTACACAAGAAATTAAGAAAAAATAAAAGCAGAAGAGCAGTGAACTGATTACAATGGAGCGGAACTACAAACTTTGACATCCATTAGCACAACGAAGTGATGTAACTTTAGCTACAGAAAAATATTTCTAACGTGTTTTACTATTTCTTGTTGGTTTGTCTATGTTGGTGATTCTATATAAAAAGGGGATTCCTCTTTACAAATTGCAAGAAAATAGGATTACATTAAGTTTACTTTGTCAATGACCGATATTGAGCAACGTCGACGATCGATGATGAACGATGTCGATCGATATCGTTGACCGATATTGGCCAAGATGTTTGCCATCCAATATGGGGCCCATGTCATGGAACGATGTTGTTTCACGTCGTAAATTCCAATATGCCCATATCGGCCGATGTGGATGTGTTACTTGCAGAGGTGTTGAACCTCGCTAGGTCTAACCTCAACCTCATGTGACCTCGATCTCTCCAAACATGAGGTCGAGATTGAAGTTCGGTTGCGAGGTCGAAGTTGAAGTCCGATGGCGAGGTCGAGGTTAAGTGAGGTCGAGATTGAAGTCCGATGTGGGGTGGTCTAGGTTCAAGTCCGATTGCGAGGTCGAGGTTGAGTGAGATCGAGGTTCACGTTCGATCACGAGGGTTGAGATTGAGTGAGGTCGAAGTTGAAGTTAGATGGGGAGGTCGAGGTCGAAATCCGATCGCGAGGTGGAGGTTGAACGAGGTCGGGTCCAAATGTACACCTATGGCTACTGGGGTGACCCGAGTGTGTCTGACTTGACCTGACATGTGTGGGTCTGGCTCGACCGGTTTGAGGGCACATGATATGAGGGAGATAAGCAATTTCAAGTAATATTTTGCTATGTATTTTTCAACGTGTCGTCGTCCAGAGACAAGTATATTTCCTCTGTGGTGCAATTATATTATATGGCAACGCTACATCGCAACATGCTTCACACAGACCCAGAAAACATTGCGAATCACTCCTCACTGATATGTCCTTAGGGTGCATGTACTGTCCCTCTGAAATCTGAAGCATTGTCGAAGTAAAGAAGAGGATAGTCTCACATCTTATAGGAGTGAAACAGGGCATCACTTTTTAAGTAGGGTGACCTACCTACCTTTCAGTAGTCTACTTAACACTTTAATTTGCGGACTCTGTGAGAGATTAAGATCAAGAAACAACTGCTCTAATCTAATCAATGGAACATCTGCTGAATCTAGAGGATGGATGTGCAGATCTGAAGCTATACGGAGATGAATTAAAGTCCAACTTTCTTCATTGGAGTCTGAAGCAAAATTGCTCCGAAACTATGAACATTGAAATGTCAAGATTCAAAGTGGTTACTTGAACTAAGAATTTTTGTTACTTTTACCATTTTGAATGTTGATTTATGATTTCTAGAATCAAAGCAAACAGTGAATGACCACTTAAGACATTTTAACCAAAGTGTTGCCTGTAACATAGGGCTAGACAAAACCTGGGCTAGAACACCGATCATATCGAAACATCACACATCTCTGAATTCGCGATATATGTCCGTAACAGAAATTTGGTCTGCATACGTATAACAAAAAAACTGCACAAGTTGAACATTCACGTGATCCCCACTAGCACACATACGTTGAAAATACGTGGATTAAACGTTAGTACCGAAACGCTACTTTAACGTTGTAAATGTACTGAAATGTCCGCCTGTTTAACGGTTTATTCAACGTTGAATTATGGTTGAGAAGAAACAAGTTGAAATCAAGAAGTGAACAATGAAGAAACAGGTTCAGTTGGCCAAAAACAAAGCACGATTATTATCTATTGGTATATACATTTAGCTTACATTTTGTCCGTCGCTTTCACCATGATATACAGCATTAATTTTCCAACAGTAAATTATCCAACTTGCTGTTGTAGGGTTCGAAGCTGGAACGTTCCGCACTCGTGGTTGGTAGCTCGACACGTTATCCTCTCATCCAATGTGTTTTCAACATGCAAAAGAGGATACAAAATAACAGATAATGGCATTCAATTAGCTTTTAATTACTAATGTTATTTCATTAAATTAGAAAGAATTCCATAAAACGAAATCCATAGCATAGTTGAAACAGTTAATCAACGAAATAAACAAACAAAAATCAACGTTCTAAACACGTTTGTGTGCTACTGGGGGATACCTTTATGCTGTACCGTACACTGTAGTGCATGTACGTGAGCCCGTCCGAACAAACCCTCCAATTTTTGTTAGCTTCGCTTTAAGGAATCTTTTTTATTTTAATTAATGAGGGTCTTGTATCATGGTCCCAAGGATCGATTTCAGCGCTCTGATCGAAATAACTGTTGGGGGAAGGGGATTTGTAAATTGTAGTGTCTCTTTACCAAGTAAAATAATAAAGGAGAAGATCTGACCGTGTAGGCTTGTTCAAAGAGAAAAATGGATTGCTGGCGTCCTTTTAATAAACTTTACACACGGAAGAGGTCCCCCACCAGAGAGGGGGGGGTGAGAGAGTTGTTTTGTATTCAGAATGTAGAACGGGGGTAAATTAGGAGACAATGCTTCAAGTGAATTCAGAATGAGCTAATTATCCAAGTGGATGCGCTGAGAATCTTTGCCCTGTACAAAGATAAGAACTCGATAAAGGAACGTTTTATCTGGGAAAATAGTGCTATAATTCCGCCCGCTTTATCACGTCCTTTCCATCTTTTATGGAAAGTAGAAGGAGGTGTATCAAAGGAAGAGGTTGGACTAACACCTTGGGAACTTCCGTTCTGAGTCTTCCACGTGAAAACTAGGTAGGCTTTCGTGATTGTGGTCACTGTTGTTGCCAACTCAAGAAACAAGTTACTAAAAAAACATATTTTATTTTTTGCGAGAGAGACATTTCTTTTGGTAGGTATTGCACTTTTATAAACATCTGACAAGAATACTAGTATCCCAGCTTTCGTTGTCCAGTGGTAAGTGTCACGGGTTTCTGAACGTCACTGGGGGAAAGGGCTTGGATTCACATCCTGCTACCGATCATTCTCAATGAAGCTCATCATGATTTCCCTCAGTACCACCGGGTAACTCAACTAAGACTCTTGCCGCTACTTCCCTTATTACTTTCGGCGGTAGAGTGATCGACGAGGGATATCATCCATTAGATACGTGATAGGCTTAGATAATATCTGCCTGTTCAACATATAAATGAAAATGGACTTTCTGGGTTCGTATTCTAGACTTTCCAATCCCACCAACCCAATATAAATAAGGATTTGAGATGGAAAAAGAAGAAAATAATAATAGCAATGGCGAAAAAATATTCATATTTTTTCTGCGTACCGATGAACAAACAAATACAGAAAAAATATTGAGTAATCATATATATTGTGTTATGGACAAGAAAAGGTTGCAGTAAAAATATTGGTAGCCCTCGAAATGTGGACCTGGAGGAAGAAACCGGATACAGAAGTTATGTAATGATAAAATTCTGGAAACAGTAGGTGAGTGAAGTACAATAAAGGCGTTAATAAAAAGGAAGCAAAGAAACTGGTTAGGACAGAGAGTCAGGAAATTTCAAACTGAAGAGTTCAATTAAAACACATAGATTACAAGCTTATAACAAGCGTTGATTTTCACTTGTGTAGTGAATAGTGATGATTGATGTAACAAGTTTGATTCAAGTTTGAAATTGACTGTACTAAGTTGACTTTTTTTTGTGAGTTTGATTCAAGCTTGACGTAGACCTTTGTGTTGATATGTTTGGTCGCTAGTGTCATGGCAAGCCTGTTGTAATAAGCTTTACATGTGCCAACTAGAAAGTACGATTAAAGCTTGATTTAAGCTGCAGACTTCCCAAGTTTGTTGCAAGCTTTTGCACTTGACATAGCAAGCTTCCAATAAGCTTTAAATCAAGCTTACTCTGCTATCGGGGAATGATGCGGTTGAAGGAAACAGGGAAAGAAGAAGAAGGGGGAATATTATTCATGCAGACAGTGTTATTAAGGAAGAAGAACTGTGCGTTACGCCCAAAAAGGGAACAGGCAAACTAGGACTATCTGAAAATTCTATTCATTTTAGGGTTCGATCCTCTGTGAGGACTCCCAATTGCAGATTGGGGAGTCGCTGAGCTGACTAGTTGATACCTTATTTGTAAACAGAAGATGCCTGGGAGGGCAAGCTTCCCTAGCAGAACAGAATAACGGGGCAATATCAGACCGAAACTGGGACAATACGCCCAATATTGATCCAGGTTGCAAGGTATTGGGCCGATATTACCCCGATACAGTGGTAATACGCCCAATTTCGATCAGACTGCACAGCATTGGGCCAATATCAGCCCGATACTGGAGTAATACGCCCCATATCGATCAAGGTTATACAGTATTAGGCCAATATCATCCCGATACTTGAACAATACGCCCCATATCGATCAACGTTGAACAGTATTGGGCCAATTTCATGTGCTGCTAGGGTTTATATGAGCTGTAAAGCTAAATTACTTGCGAATGAATAAAAGGTTAGCTAGCAATAATGAAGAATTTTAGTCCAAGTTTTTTTTTTCTAAAACAAAATGGCTACTCTGTTATATTTTTTGACAATTTTCTTTAAATTCTAAAACTTTTCCAAATGACAAAATGAGTTCCAAACATGTATTTTAGACGGATTCTAATTCCAAGTACTTCTAGTGTAAGCTTGGCATTTGAGGAAACAAAAAATAAAATCCCTTTAACTGCACGAGTCACCCACTTGAAATTGTTCGTAAACACTGGCTTTTGGAAATGTATGTGGTCTAAAACTTTTCGGAATGTTTCCGTAATTCTTCACACTGCCTCATTAATTACAGCTAGTTTGAGAAAAAGAAAAAGTGAGGGGTGGACATGAGGGAAAATGGGGATTTTTTCCCCTATTTCACCCCCTAACTCTCTCTTTTCTCCTATCTCTCCTTTTCTCTCTCTCTCCCCCTCTTTCTCTTTATCTATTCTCTCTTTCTCTCTGCGCTAGATGATACTTTCGTCACAGTCCCCGACTATAACTTCCTGCTTCTTCTTTGGTAAGGTCTTTTCTCGACAGGAGATGGTTAGCAACGCTGCCTTAAGTGACTTGGAAAATTCTCAGAGTTTGAATCTGTATTCCTCCCTGTTTTAAGTGTTCGGGCCTTTTGCGTATTGCTTGAAACGTATTCAAGGAAATGAATGCTATTTTAGTCCTTGTAAGCGTATGCTATATAGGATAGTAATAACTTGTTATTGTTGTTTTCAATTGTTTCGTTATTAGCTTCGTGTGACTGTTCCCTCCTATTTTTCCCGCTACACCACTGTTGTTATACGAAGCTCGAAATAGATTTTAAAAGGAATATTCTGATATGGAAAACTTAACTGAATAAACTTTCATATATGTATGTTTTGTTTCAATCTAATTACACTAACACGTTATAAGGTGATGAGAATATACACAATTTTGCAATGGAAACATTTTCAGCCAACAGATAGCGCTAATGACTATTTTTTAAAAAAGCTATTATCCTTATGTTAATAATTAAGGTATAAAAATAAAATGTTGGGTGAGTGATGACGCTTCCTGCCTTGCAATTAAGTGGTCCGGGTTCGATTTCCTGTGGGTGAACAAGTGGTTCAGAGCCCTCTTTAAACTGTGGTTCTCGGCCTAGGATGTCATTGTTTTCCAGAATTAACATTTTTAATCGTATGCTGCATAAACCTACAGGAACTAACCTGAATTACAAGTTGACTGCATGCAAATATATAGTACAGAAGTGCCATAAAGAAGGCTGTACGTCACCAGATTAGGTGACTCACCAAACTAGGGAGTCTGGCAGGGTTTTCGCTTTGGGGGATGTAAAACAAAAATTGGGGGTGTAAGTAGAAATTTGCAAGGGTTTCTATCAATTTTTATCCATATTTTTTTTTAAGTTGGGATTGTGTTTGAGAATTTGGAGCCGTGATACCCCCACATTGAGGGAAGTCTAGCAGAATCCCTGCTCAGAGACGACTTTTTAAATGAAGATCGATCAATCCAAATCTCAAGTCAGTTTTTCTCTACCCGTTTTAATTTAGGCAGCAGTATGCATTAAAGATTGAGCGCATATAGTGGAAAAGTACTGTAAGGGTAGTTTGCAGCCACACTATATGGAAAATGGTATACGAAATAAGTCACTGAGCCAACAAGTGAAATCAGTTTGTCTTTATCTGTTTTCGTTTAGGTGCGTGTGTGGATTTTCAGCCTGAGTGCATGTAGTGCAAAAATAAAATATAGCAGAGATTTAGCCTGTATTGATAAATATGTACGCATTTCCTTCTAGCATCGAAGAAGTTTCTCAGCTCAGCAGTAGATGTCTCTTCAGCTCAATAGCTTATTTTCTTAAACATTCTAATAAATTCAAGATTATGATTCGTTCGCACTGCCATATTTTAGTTAACAGGAAATGCTAAACCAATCACAGAGCACGATCTTAAGCTAGTGAAATCAGATACATCTGCCGGTGAAGAAATATTTTTTTTCCTATAAACTGCGTACACGTTTAAGAATGGAGATGAATTCTCTGTGTTCTTGTATCACGTGATAGAAATTTAACTAAAGAAAAAGAAGCCTCGGAGGACCTCATTGTTCGGAAGATAGCTGGCAATAGCAATGGTCAATCTTGCAGAAGGTCAAAATGACCTAGTTTGGACGATAGACTCTCAGAAAAATGAAACTCAGACGATAACAGACCTGTATGTAACGACGCTGAACTGTTAATAACCTTTCAGGAAGAACAGGTTGGAGCTCATGGAGAAAGAACTTGTAAGGATTAAGAGAGACATCATAGGATTTGAGAAGTGTGGAGAAAGAATGAAACACAGTTTATTAATAAGTGTTGTAGAAAACGAAGAATAAATGAGAAACGAAAAGAAGAAAAAAGTAAAATAAACAACGAAGTATTTTTTGAGCAAACACAATTGGTGCGTAAAACCATTCTTGGCCATAAACCGCAAGGCTGAGCCAGTATTAAAAAAAGAATAAACGAATGAAGAAGAATATAGAAATAAATAAATAAGTGAACTGAAAGTCTTTTAAGCAATGTTACATGTGATTTATATTCCTTCATTTGCAATGTTGAATCATATAAAGAAATATTTATTAACAAATTAAAATGAGCGGAATGTTAAATCTTTTACTATCCTTTTATTTTGTCGAGTTAAAGTTATATTAAGTATAATCAATATGTTAATTCGAATATTTTATCTCATGATCTACTTCTACTATAAAGAACTCAATGTAATCTTTACGTGGGAACACTTAGAGAAGAGTTTCTCAGTTTATACCACAGCGTGTTACGGTATAATAGAATAATAATAATAAAAAGTACACTCCACAACATGTTAGAACTACAGAATGAAAATTATAGAATAACATATCGAACAACGTCACATTCGGAGGAGGAAATCGGAGATCTATTTCTGGAGGTGAACAAGATTTTAAATTATAGCACATCGTGTTATAAGATAATAAAGGGGGACTTCAATACAAAAGTAAGAACTAAGTTGAATGGTGGCGTGAAAGTGTGAAACTTTGGATTCGACAGAAGGCAACAAGAAAAGGCACAGACTAGTGGAATTTTCAGAAGGAATCATATTGTTAATCTCGAATGCATTATTGAAGAAGAAGCTACCAGAGAAAGTGAACACAGAAAGAACCAAACGGTGTTAGAAATAAAATAGACTAATGTTCTGTCGAATAATAGGGAAATCAATAAAGATGTGTCTGTTTACAAAATCACGAGTGAACATAGGATGATAAGATGTAAGTTGAAACTAAACAGAAGACTTGAGAGAAAAAAAGCGTATCAGAGGAAACTCCCCAGTTTAAATTGAGAAAATCTAGCGAAATACAGATAGAAATTGGAGAAAAAAAAACTGAACAACACATTCAAAACCGTCGAAGAAATAGAATTTCAAGAATTGTAGAAATAAAGCAATGACGGAGGCAATACGACAAAAGGTTAAAACAAATATTTGGGAGAAAAAATAGGGCAAAAATTTAAGAAGAAACGAAACTTTTGATGAAAGAAGAAGGGGAAATATCATAAAAGAGGATTAAATACAGAAATTAATGAAACATTCTATTCCGTATAACAAGGTTTTCAACACACAGATACACAGAAACGAATATGTCATCTGTGTATCATTGAAACATGTTTCTAAATGTCAATACACATCTCAAACCTTCATAACATGTTTACAATTAAACATATAGTTTAGATGAAAAAAAAAATATCTTTTTTCCCAGTATTTGAATTAATGTGCTCCTGATAATAATTAAGTTGAAGGTACAAACGATATTTTATATATATACGTAAATGTACTTGGAAACTAAATTATACATTTTGGTTTAACGGTTTAAGTGAGAGAGAAAGGAGAGAAAGAGATGTGCCTCCCTTCTTATCGCTCAAAGATTAAAATCAGAGGGATTTTTTTCCTATACCAGGAAAATAATTTTGCTCGTCATCATATCGTCATATTGAATCGCTATTCGCTAATGACCTAACTTTCATTCATATCGTCGATATTTTTCAGATATCTCTCTCTCTCTCTCTCTCTCTCTCTCTCTCTCTCTCTCTGTGTGTGTGTGTGTGTGTGTGTGTGTTAATAAACTCTAATCTCAACTGGGAAACTTCGTTAAATATTAAAGGGGAACATATTAAAAATCCCTCTCCCTCCCTCTGCTGTTTTATTTTCTATAATTCTGCCAAGCAAGAGATGAAAGGCGCTGCTTCTCGTATTCAATTTTATTGGATTTCAAAGTTCCTCCTCTCTTCTTCCATGGCTTGCTTGGTAGCGTGTTTTTTTTTTATTCTTTCTTTCCTTTTTAATCGACATCTTCATTCATAGCCTGTCAAGGACGATTCTAATTAAAAAAAGAAGAAAAAACAGGTTGACAGGAAAACATTGCTGGTGGGTGGTAAAAGTTTCTACTAAAATTTGTTTTCCTTCGATTTTGGTTGGTACTTTATCGATACCCTATTTTTGTTTGTCAATATCTTTCTCTAATACATCACCACTCAGCTTGTTTTCTTTTTATTTAGTTTCATTCCAGATTTAATTTCAATTTCTCAGTAATGAAGAAATTTCTAATCAGAAGAAAAATTAATTTTATATATACAGAGTGTCTGGTAAGTCATTCCCTATTTGTAAATAGTATAACTTTCTTTATTTCTTAAGCGATTTCGTTGAAACTTGCTTTGTTATACATTCCACTCCTTGAAGTTTTGTTTTAGATCAATTAAATTTCATTGACGAAAAATTTTCTTAAACAAAACTGGTACTTTTCCAACTGCAAATTGCAGGATGTTGCGCGGAAAATTATTGAGCACATTGGAAATTGTTGCATCAAATTCGTCCACGTTTTGTGGTTTTATACGGTGCATCTTCTTCCTTCGCCTATCCTGAAAGAAAAGAGTTTCAAGGACTCAAATCTGCACTGCAGACAGGCCACGTCTGCCAATCCATCGAGCGGGAAAACGATCATGCAACCATTCTGTGAAGGGGTGTAGAAAAATTTGAAAGTACGAGAAGGGGCCGGCAAATCTTTTAAAAACTATTCTCATGTGTTTCTTTCCGGAAGTGTCCGTAAATTACAAAATTGAAAAAAGTAAAAAGTAGCATAAAATTGCGTGTAACGTATCTTGGATTTCTACCGTTTACCACAAATCAGTTATTCGAACAGAGATTTTTTTTCAAATTGAAAGAACTTTTGCAACGACAATTAAATTCTACAATTTTCTTTCAAGAATTAATTAAAAATAAATTCGAAGAAGTACGCGCAGCAAGAAGGAAATAACCTTCCTCTCTTACAATAGAACAACAATGCTTGATTCGACTTCATAGAAATCTTGCCTTATTGTCTTCTATGCACGAATGAAAAAGTCTTTTCGAATAAGAATAGCGAACAGCTAATGTTTTGTCTCTACAACATATTTTCAGTAATTAAAAGTAACCTCACTTTTCCATTCTGTAAAATCCTCATATAAAAATTTGCTGGAAAACACTATCTAAATCCTTCATTCTCCTATGCAAGCTATTCATAATCCCTACATTCTCCTATATAAACTGCACATAAGCCCTACATTCTCCCATACAATCTGCATATCAACCCTACATTCTCCTATTGAATTTGAACATAAACCCTAAATTCTCCTATACAATCTGCACTGTAAACACAATATTAAAACAATAACATCTATGTTGAATGAACACCAACAGATCTTTGCATATTTGAATATGGATGTAGCATTTGTTTACGAACTTTTTCCTCAGTGAACAGATGGTGGCGTTAGTTGCCACGGTGATGCTTGCAGTCATGCAGCAAGCTGTTGTTTAAAAGTTTTTAGTATTGAACGTCTCTTGCTTTTGTTTCTTGTTTTCTGTAAGCAAAACTACAGGTGCTTGTCAGGTGGCTAATGAAATACGCAGCGATAACGAACCGGTGGACTGCTGATATTCATTTGAAGGAACAGTAGATTTTCGTGACTCGCTTTTAAACACTCATGGAATCGCATGAAGTAGATAGATGGTTGTTAATATTTTGGGAAAACGTTCTTTTCAATTCACAAAATACTCGCGAAATTTGGTCAGTTTACTTCCATCCACGAATTCTCAGCACTACTCAAGAAATTATACTATTGTTATTCATTCATTTACGAAAATAATGTCTAAATAATCGAAAAAGTATAATTCATCTTCAAAACACTATCATCGGATTCGTGTAGCATAGAGAATGTTAGAATATAGTATACTTTATCCTCCATTGATAGGATCAAATTTGCATCCATTTCCATCTAACGGTAAAATACGAACTACATTATCACAAGGTCATTCATTGTGTGCGTTTGGCGGTATTCGTGCTATTCTTGTATGTTGATGTTGTACTTTATAAATTACTAATACTGTGGGATGGTCATCAAACCTTGAAGGAGACAGGCAGAGATTATGCCAGACCCCCTATGGAGGTGCCACCCTAAGTTCTTCCGGACACGCTCCCAATTTTAAAATTTTACTGTTAAAATCGATGAAAACCCGGAAAAACTCTAGTTATACCTTCCCGAGCTTGGTTTGGCACTTCCCACTCCAAACTGAAAATTCTGTCACCGTCCCTGAAAACATTTCTTTCACTTCGCAGTAGTACATCTTTCTGTAAAGGATACGAAATATATTTTATGATACGACAATGATTCAACATGACTGGCAACACTGTAATCTGCATGGCCATTTCTGTACTCCATGGAGTGGAAAATATCTCGTTACACGCTAAGTAACACTCTAAATGAGTTCAAAGCTCTAATATACTTAATGAGATGAATTACAAGTTCTTGGTAACGCAATACAACGTTCAACTGTTTCTTTTTATTTGTAATTTGTAAGTGGATGACTTTAGCTCCCCCTTTCTCAAGCATTTTTGGTCATCTCAACTATAATAGCACCAAAAAACTCATAAAAATTTCTCCTTTCAGTGAAGAACTCATACGATTTTCGAGAGAGAGAGATGTTTCACACAGTTAAGAAAGTAACGTTTCAAATAACAAACATATATGTAGTAAATTTCTTTTGCATAATAGTCATCCTTGTGGAAAATTTTCGTTCCCTACAAACAGGCAGAGATGAACTTTGAAAGTATGAACTGCTGTCCTTGACGAAAAGTACTTAAAGGGTCGCTTTGATCCACCATTTTGGTAATAAGATTTTGATTTCTCTCATTTTATATTTATATTGACCAAACACTCATGCCTTCTGGTTAACCTAATTTTTTTCTTGCGACTAACGAGAATACGAATGCAGTTAAAACTGCGAGCGGTTCTATTCAAATTACTTGAAAAAATTCCCGTTTTTTGTAAAAATTTCCCGGATTCTTTCTTTAAAAACTATTTTTTTTTTAAATTGTGCGAAAAGGTGCAACAAAATTTCCCGATTTTTCATTTTTTTCCCTTTCACCTTTTCATGGGCCCAGATTTTCCCGATTTCCGGGAAATTTCCCTTCAGCTGACAACGCTGCAATAAATATCTACGAAAATTAGAACAGTTTTCTCTAGAAAAATGGAATTGGAAGTTCGAGCAAATCGTATGAAAATCATTTTACATTTTACCACATACCGTACGTACTTGGACCTCCTAGGGTATCCTGGAAACCTGAAAAGAAAGTTACACCTGAAAATAAATTATTGTAATGCATAAGTAGTCACCAAATCATTTATATGTACAGCCCTCTGTTGCTGAGGAAAAAATGAAATCTCAAATGTTCAGGAAAATGCAAATTATTCTAAAAAATATATAAAAAGCTTCGAAAACCCTTTTACAGTTAAGCGGAGCAATTAATTCTGTAACATCTGAAGGAGCTTGCAGTTTCCATCAGAATAACATGAGTTTTCTATTTTTAGACGTTGGAGTTTTCATTTCAGACTATTTTCAAAATGTTCTTCAATTTTTTAGGTGGAAATGGTAATACGTGGAAAGCTCAGACTTCTTGGAAAATGGATATATTGTCATTTCATTTTTAGATATTGACATGTGTGCGAAGTAGTGGAATTATAACTAGTTTCATACTCAAGAATAAGGAAAGGGGAATACATGTACTTTCAAACTGTGATTTTTATATGTTGATCTTGCTTAATAACAGCAGAAAGTTTTGAACTTAGCGTTTTGCGCATGCTTGTTCATTTTTATATCTTGTCACTGCACAATGACGTAGGTAGTTTCTGACGTCTGAACTTCCTTTTTTTTTCACTTTTTTATGCTTTAAGGTTTAAGCATTATTATGTGGAAAGCAAGTTCAAACTATTATTTTGACATTCGTTCACTGCACAACACAGGGAGTTTCTGACGATAAGATTTTTTTTTTGTCATGTTTTATGTTACAGTTTCAAGTTTTTTTCTTTTCTAGCATTATTAGTGTTCCATTCTGTTATGTTTCTAAAAATGTAGTTCGTATAATTTTACAAAACTTTGCATTAAAATATCACTAGTTTTCCTAATAATGCTTTACCTTATTTTGCACTCCTGTGTTCTATCCTATCAAGTTGTATATCAGAACAACCTCAACATTTCAGTAATAGCTTGTAAGTAGCCCCATCTTGTTACAGGAAGCTATAAGTAGGGAAGTACTTTCCAAGTAGCCTCACTTTTGGGGTTTCTTTGAAACTGCCTATTTGAGTTTGTTTCCGCTACAATAAATATACTCAATCATGTGTATATGTTTACATAAATGAGTGTTATAAGGTACGTGGAACACTAAGCAATTGCACATGCATTAAAGTATCCAATGGAGCAGAAGTAATGCAGACAAATAACATATTTTGGAGATGCAGATTATTTTGCAGTCTTACCAGAAATGACAATAAATTTACAAATAATGATTTTGTAGCTTGACACGTTTTAAATAGATAAGAAATTGAGAAGTTAGTAAATGGCAATTCATACATATGTGAATTTGCTGAAGGCTGAAGTAACTCCTTATTTCGTTCTTACTTGTAACATACTCTTCGAACGCCATATTCATTCCAGTTCTACACTTTATTACCCATCTCATCAATTATCCAACAAGGGTGTCTACAAGTATGTCTTTAAGAATTGAAGGTAAGTTTCGGGGCAAGAGAGTGTCAAGCAACATTCTACCTAAGTATGTAAAACGGGGACAAATTGGTAATATGTTAGTTCTGGATCAATTTGATTCAGAATTCTTTGACGAGATATAGGGTGTTTCGTCAGTATACGAAGTTTAGAATGCTTGGAAAGGCTATAGTTAAGGGGGAGGTCATGTTAGGGTGTCCACAAAAACATAATATGTATTATGTAAACTCTATCGATAGCTACTTTGAGTGTATTATAACTAAGCTTACTATAAAGATGTTATCATTATATGTTTCTGCTGTATACATTCCACCAGACTCGGGTGAAACAGAATATGCACTGTCTAGGGCATTTTATCATGCCTCAAATAAATCAGTCCAATTTTGACCTCTTACATACAACAAAGAAGTGCTTATGCGACATTAACTTTTCATCCATACTGTACCTAAAATAAATGTACCGCAATAGATTAAATGTGAAGACGAACCTTTGCTTGAAAATGTCACGTTCTGGTAGACAATCAAATGTCACAAAGCTGTGTCAAGTCATGTAAACTCTTATTGAAAATCATTGCAGTTTTGAACCTCATAAGTATGGTTAAAAGAAAACTTGCTGTTTGGATCTGTTTGGTGTTATTTGAGCATAATTAATAAAAGACTTATCTTTTAAAATGAAATTATTACTGATATAAAAGTTTTATCTCCTGGAAGGCGTAAGGCACAACAGACCAATGTGAAAAGTGATTCATTTACTGCTTGCATATCAAATTTCAGACCAGAACTTTAATTCCTAAATGAAGAGAATAACTAGCTATATTTTTTCTTTTTACGTATTTTTTTAGTACCTTAAAATGAAGACAATAGATAAACAAATATTGTAATAGTAAATTTGATTGGCGGGAATAGTTTACTGTCTTATCTACTGTTACAGAACTGGGAAACTGGGTCACATCTAGATAATTAGCTATTCCACGCCTGAGGATTATATTGCCTTATCTCCTATTACAAATCCTATTCATATACAACAATATAATTCAGAACCGTGTTATAACATGCTTCACAGTGTAGCCACCTTGGCACTTTTCCCTCATTAGTTGGTCCAAAACTAATTATCCGAGGTAGGTAAATTTTACAGACTATTTTTGTCTTAGAATTTATCACGGGATGACATGGCGACATACATGGAAACAACTATATATCATATTCAGTCGTTTTCTATCCACTGCCGGATGAGGGCCTCCCCCTTTTCTTTCCACATATCTCGGTCTGCTGATATCGCCATCCATGTAGATCCTGAGAAACGCTTGATTTCATCTACCCATCTTACATTTGGACGTCGTCCCGGTCGTTTCGTTTCTCTAGAAATCCAATGTAGTACATTTGTCGTCCACCTTCCATCCGTTCGTCTAGCTATGTGACCGGCCCATCTCCACTTCATCTTCTTCGCAGTCTTGATTACATCCTCTATCTTTGTTTCTTCGCGAATCCACTCATTTGTCTACCTGTTCCTCCTGGTTATTCCTAGCATACATCTCTCCATTGCTCTTTGTGTGACTCAACCTTTGAGTCGTTTGCGCATTCAATGTCCAAGTTTCGCAGCCGTACATCATCACGGGTAAGACACATTGATTATAAACTTTACGCTTCAGACACATTTGTAGTTTGCTTTTGAAAATAAAGTGTAGTCTTCCAAACGAACTCCACGCCATTTTACATCTTCTATTTATTTCATCAGTCAACTTTGCATTCGATGTTTTAAGCTGGCCTAGGTAAACATACTCATCAACTATGCCTATTGTCTCTCCGTTAATCTTCACTTCCTTCTTTGCAGCATGTTGGTTGTACATTACTTTTGTTTTACTTAAGTTCATTTTAAGGCCTATTTTCGAACTCTCATTAGTCAGTTCGTCTATTCTGGTTTGTAGTTCTTCTGCACTTGAAGCAAACAGGACTATATCTGGTGATGAAGATATTCGCCATTAATTTTAATTCCAACTTCATCCCAGTTTAAATTTTGGAACACTCTCTCCAGGACCGCACAAAACAGTTTTGGAGAAATTGA
>JAGDQP010016253.1:9813-39383 GCA_022664845.1 Lepisma saccharinum | reverse complement strand
TCTCTCTCTCTCTCTCTCTCTCTCTCTCTCTCTCTCTCTCTCTCTCTCTCACACACACACACACACACAAACACACCTTTGTTGTACACGCTATGCGTGAAGATTAAATTACAGTACTGTTCGGGTTGATGGCATATTGCTTATGGTCTTTGTACTGCAAATAATGAAAGAATAATAATTATCTAAGTTGAGTTGTTACGACTCATTCGGGAAAAAGTATATCCAGAAAAACGTAATCAGTTTTGACAGGTGTTTCGATTCGTGGGCATGCCTACATAAAGAACACTGACAAGCGAGAACTGGAAGCTGGTATTATAGTATTGTGGTTAACGTCTCGGAAAGCGGGGAGCTGGGTTCCGATTCCCGGCGTGTCGATGTTTTATTTTTTTTAATGTACTGTGCCTTTTTTTTTCAACAGACAGTACAGTATACGTATTTTCAAACTGTAATCGCTATAAAACGCTAATCTCTATTTTGAACCCCGGCGTTGCAGTTAGTAATCCAACAGGAAAAATCACTGTTAGGAAACGGCCAGGCTAGTCTAAACTTGGTTTCAACTAGCCTACTATCTGGGAAATAGGCGGCCAGTTTGTTTGAGAAATGTCGTCGACCCGAACAGTAAAGTACAGATTATTATAATACTCTTGAGGTGACTCGCTTCTGAAAAATCTCGAATCAGCCTTCTTCATAGCTCTACTCTAACACAGAATCAATAAGGTTTCACAGTTCGGAATTAAAGTCTACATAAATGCCTTATTCCAGAAACTGTTTTGGTAAGATAAAAGGACTAGTAAAATCTACTTCGTTCAGCAGAAGAACCCGTGGAGTTATCGGTAGAGTGGAGGACAACAAACAACTGTGATGGTGGTGAGTTCGAATCGCACTGCAGACTGATATCTTTTCTCGCTACAGGCTCGATGTTGGTCTCCTATTGTTTTTAAAAGCAAGGTTTGGAGTAAGTTTGTCCTGAAAAGTTTGTAGCGAGTTTGACGAGCAATGTTTGAAGCAAATTTCAAATCCGTCAACTAGCAAGTTTGCTGCAAGATTATAGCAAGTTTGTAACCTTGCAATGCGAAACTTACTGCAAGTTTTGTAGATTTGGAATATCCATGCAAGTTTACGGTGTTAACGGGGTAAGTGTCCGTGCTTTTCATTTAATTAGTTGTTGACTGATAATTATTTTAAACCCATACATTTTCACACGCATATATCACACCATTTCTAAAGACTTTCATGTTGCACACAAATGCAATTTAAGTGTTCCTACAGTGTTAAAATGTAGCTTCACAGAAGTAATTCGGAAGCTACGTGAAACTATAAAGGTCCCGTCCTTAGAACGTCATCTTCATCCGATGAAGGCAATGGCAAACCACCATCTGTTTCCTAAGGACTTTCAGGTCAGGACCTGACTTTGGACAAAACACCGATCATCATAATCAAAAAAATCCAAATGTGTCGAAAAGTAAAAACGAAAAGATCCTCCGATCTTGGCTACAGAGAAAATACTAAGGTAAATAATTACCTATGATTAATATTAAGTGTTTATTTCATGCTGATATTGCAAGTAATTGCCTGTAATTCCTTTGTATTTAATTAAATAGCCTTTATGCTATTTTGTCCCCAGTTAGCCCTCAACTATTCTGATAACCTTTCTACTAGTCGCCGAGAGGTTGCGCATGGTATAATTGTTCTCTGTAGCTTCCTCATTAAGTCGGCCCGCCGACTTTTGGCGATAAGTAGATAGCGGGCCACTAATGTACCACTTATGATAGTGCATGGGGTGTTTGGGGTCCTTGTCCTAGGACCCTGCTAGGACCATCTATATGTAACTTCAACAAATTCTTGCCGCATGTCAAAACCATATATCGACTATGCAGAACAATTACGCCAATTTTTTAAAACAGAGATTTTCTCCAAATTGCATGAAAATGTTCGTCCAGGCAGAAAAAAAAAAAGTTGCCTTTTATCAACTCTTTGGAAGTATTAAAATCTAACTTTGAGACGACTTCACTTGTAATGCGTTAATCCATTTTTTCACTTATTTATGTCGGCTGTAGGACCACTTGGACACTTGCCCCCACCCCGCAACGCGGGGTCTTGCTGTATTCTAGTTCCGTCCCTGCGGCCATTGTCTACCCGCCATTTTCTGGAGAAACTTACTAAATGAATAGAAAAACCTAACAGGTTGGCCGGCAGCGGGACTCGAACCTGTGCAAGTTTTAAGTGTCGATCCACAATTCCTGACCAATTTGTGTTCGCTGAACAGTTGGCGTAAGACCTTAGCACTTGAAAGATCAAGTCCCTTGGCAATCAGTTTTTTCAGGAAAGAAGATTAAGTAAAGACCATGTCGCTATTCTCTTAGTGAAACTTGGGAAATACTGGAGAACTTTGGTAGCGACTAACGATGGCCAGCAGCAAGCCTCGAACACGCTTATTTATATCATTTCTGGTCTAAAGTCCGTGTAGTTAAGCCGCTGGACCACGGGGGCTCGCTGCGGTTCGAAATAACTTATTCGAAAAAAAAGTTTAAAAAATCAATTTGAATACTTACTTTTCCTCCAGTTCAAAACAATCCTTCAATAAACTTCGATGTGCACAGGACACTCGATTCCTAGCTGGTCACTCACAACCAATTTTCTTTCGTTGTCTTAATAATACTTCACAAACTTTCAAAACACGTACAGACTATCAAGCTTCTTACTTAAATAATTGTTCTGTTACATGCAAGTGTACGCGAAAGTACTTCTTACGATGTTAATAAAGACATTCTCCATATGGCCACCTGAGGCGCTCGCTCTGTTTTTTCTATGACCAGCTGAAAGAAAAAAAAGTTACATTGGTGATTTCCCATTTACGTAATCAGTGGATTCCCTTGATTGTAATCTCAAACGGTTTTCAACGAGTTTCTTTACCTCAAGGGTAGATTTGCATACTCAACTCGATTGGTAGTAATTAATGAAGATTTTCCTTGTTTCTTCTCCAAGATGTAAGCTAACAGAATTATCAGTGAGTTCACTAACGATCCCAATGACATCTATCAAAAAACGACACTGGACTGACTGAAGAAGCCAGTGATTCCTAAGAGGCCCCTAAATATGCATGTAGTTGTTTAAGACGAAAACCTCTACAATAATTACATTATAGAAAGAAATAACTGGAGGAAAACGAAAGTATAGTCCTTGGCTTATCTGTCTAGATTTTGATAGGTTAAATTTGCCGAGATGTTGTGTTTCGAGTGCAGAAGCCATTAAGGAATCTCTAAGCAATATCCCCAGCAGTATCGCCAGCAATGTCAGTTTTGCCAAATTACTCGTATTTTCGACTTTTTTTTAAAAAAATCTTGGGAGTGCCACTTTTAGGGATGTTAGTCCTACTATACATAGACAGTCTGGTAAGTACATCTCTCAATAACTGAGACTTAAATCGAAACACGGGCCACACAGCGCTAAGAAGTTTAAAAGATTGAGGGCTGATTTTCATGTAAGCTTGCGTTACTTGCGATTTGGGTGAATAGCCAATTGAAACACGTGTTAGGGCTGATTTTCATGAAGGCTTGCGTTGTTTTCTTTACTTTTGATTTGAGTGAATAGCCAATTGAAATATGTGTTACACGTAGAACATGTAATAAGGTGGGGGGGGGGCTTAAAACCCGTGATTCAATTGGGTACTCACCCTAATCGCCAGCAACGCAAGCTTTCATGAAGATCAGCCCTAACACTTACCTTACAATAAAATATATGTTTCAATTGGCTACTCACCCAAATCGCAAGGAACGCAAGCTTTCATGAAAATCAGCTCTTAGAACTGAAAATTTGGTCCATATTCAATCAAACTGAAAGTGGACAATCGAGTTTAAATGCATGCTCTGGCGTCTATCGTTCAACACTAGTCGATCACTCCAGTGTCTTTACGTAGAGCTTGGTGCATAATACCAGTGAATAAACCAGTCTACAAACATTATAAATTGTGGTTATCTATTGCCAACACTGTAACTGAAGTTGTTGGAAAACGAACTCGCGAAATAATATATTATTGAACACGACACCTTGCTCCACGTGCTACGATACATAGCTATTTTTTAAATTATATATCAACATGAATAAATGATAAGAACAGTTGACATTTATTTTGTTACATCATCATAGTTTTCTTGTTGTTGAATGAAAATAGCAACGCTTATGTTTTTTATCTATTTGTTTGGGACACATCCTTCATGTGCAGCTCACGGCGCGTGTACATCACACAGGGACATCTTTACCTTATAAAGACAGCGAATTGAATAAGTAATTAGAAAAAAAAGGTCAATCAAACTACTTCTGAGAATATAAGGAAAGATCTTACAATTTCTTCTGTACTCAGAACGTGCTGGTGAATTTTATTACCACAACAGGAAAATACAGTAGCCTACTCGTAACAGCCAGTGGCGTAACATTAGGGGCTGCAAGACCTGCAAAGCAGGCGTACCCTAGTCTTTAGGGGAGCTGCTTTTATCCTTATCGATATTTTTTTACTACGTATCCTTGAACAGCCTTCTCAGCGCACATCTATCAGCTTAATCCATAAGTAATGTCGTATTCTTGTACCGTGAGGAAAAGAACTATAACTTATCTGGAGTAAGGAAAATAGTTTCCATCGGACTCCACAAAGTAGAAAAGGAGCGTAATCGTATAGTTTTTTTTTAATAGCAGTATTATTTGAATGGCCTTGAAAGTGTTTACTGTAAATGCAGATAGTCGAGGGGTTGAAGGAGATTGTCCTTCAAGGTGCTTAGAATTTTATTTTGGTATTTTGGGGAGGTCAACTTGGGTAAAAATGAGATATTGTTGAGTAAGGCTGTGCCATTATTTATTTTATTGGGATATTAAATAAATTATCATTTTATTTATTTTATGCGTCGAAAGCATTTCTTAAGATATTTATACTGTGCGAGTGACTCCCGAGCAGTAGCTAATTATGTGTTTACTCCATGGCATTTAAGGTCTTACTGGGAACTAAGTGCAGCAATTCGCTTTGAGGATTTTAATACAATTTTGCACATGCGCAGAAACCTTTACTTCGGTATCGCCTAGCACTGTGTAGAAGACGACATGTTTTTATTTACTTACTTACTCTATGCCTTACGGAACTCGCAAGTTCATCGCCGCAGTAACAGTCGTTCGCCATAGGGTTCTATCCTGAGCAAGATCAAGCCAGTTTTCATCACAAACACCTACTTCACGAAGATCCCTTCTAATATTATCCTCCCAACGTCGTCTCGGTCTTCCTAACGGTCTCTTTCCCTCCGGTTTGTCAACCACAATGAAATATAATCTTCGTTTCTTTCCCATCCAAGCTACATGGCCTACCCACCTTAGTCGTCTCGATTCCATTATTCTTGCAACATCGGGAGAGTCCTAAAGTCCGTGAAGTTCTTCGTTATGCAGTCTCCTCCATTCCTCAGTCACCTCGTCCCGTTTCGGACCCTATATCTTTCTCAAGACCTTATTTTCAAACAATCGTAATTTATGTTCATCTGCTAGGGTCGTACTCCAACTTTCGCAACCATAAAGTATTGCCGGCAGAATAACCGTTCTGTATATTTTCAGTTTCAACTTTTTTTTTATATTAATGGTGACGTTAGGAGTTTCTGGACTGAGTAGATACATGCGTTGCCCAATAGCGACTTTTTATTTCTTCCGTGACCTCGGTTTTGTGTGTTACATATGCTCCCAAGTATTTACATTTCTTTACTTTCTCTCTGTTCTCATTTTTAATTGTTACGTTTTTATTTCCGTTGTTCTCTGTGTTTCGGCTTGTTATCATGTAGGTCTAACTGATCCCACGCTTCTACTAAGACAGCGGTGTTGCTTTGTAGTTCATCTATATTGTCCTCTATTAAATCTACATCATTCGCATATACGAACAATTGATTCAAACCATTCGATGTTAGTCCCTTTTTGTCCCCTTAATTCTTTTAAAATCGCATATTCTAACGCAAATTAAACAAATAGTGACAAGGCCTCAACTCGTTTCAATCCCTTGCGAATCTCGAAGCTATCTGACATATTATTACCTATCCGTACTCTGCTTATGGGGTCGCTGAGACACATCCTCACCAGTGTTTAAAAAGTGTGCAAACTTAGCGCGCCACGGCCACCAATCATTAGATTTGGCCACCTGGACTCACAGCTAGTGGCCAAAATTGGCCACCAGTCCTTTCCTCTAAATTGTTCTAAATTCAACGTTCTGGCTTGAAAACCATACCTGGAAAATAGGAAAAGTATATAGAAGGGAGCGTTGTTTATTTTATTATTATTTTGCATGTTAATTCATCCTAGTTATTGGCTATTTTCATATCATGGTGCATTAATATGTAACATACATGTAATTTAGGTTTAACGTCAATAAAAATATTATATTTTTGAGGCCACCAGTGAATAGAAATGACCACCGTAAAATTTTTTCGGTGGCCTCGTTCGCCACCAAATTTTAGAGAACTTTTTAAACACTGATACTCACTAGTTGAACCAGTTTTTTTTTTTTGGAGTTCCAAATTGTACCAGGATACTGTATAGGTTTTCTCTTTTCATAGAATCATAAGCCTTCTTAAAATCAATGAATAGCTGGTGAACAATCCCATTGTATTCCCATTTCTATAGGATTTTGTCTCAAGGTCAAAATCTGGTCCAAGGTGGATCTATTTCTTCTAAATCCACATTGGTGATCTCCAATTATATCATCTACGTATACGCTTAGGCGAGTTAGCAGTATATTACTCAGTACTTTGGAGGATGTTGGGAGTAATGAGATTCCGCGGTAATTATTACAGTCCGATTTATAGACTTTTTTATAAATCGAAACTATTATTGAGGTTTTCCATTCCTTTGGAAGCTCCTCGTTACTCCATATAGCACCTAATAATTTATGCAGTTCCTTGATTAGTGCCGTTCCTCCCGCTGTAATTAATTCGGCTGGAATATTGTCTATTCCTGGTGATTTAAATCTTTTTTAGTTTCTTTATTGACGTTTCGACCTCGATCTCGCTAGGTTCGGGTTTCCACGGTTCTGCTGTATAGATTATACATTCCTCTGCTTTTTCTCCGTTCTGTACATTAAGAAGTTTGTCGAAATGATTTTTCTAAACATCGATAATTTTAGTCGGATCTGCTTGAAGATTTCCGCGTTCATAATCATTCCTAACCTCGGCTGGTAACCTTTTCTTAACGAGTTTATCCCTTCGTATAGATCTCGTATGTTATTTGTCTTGCCATTTGTTTCCCTCTATCTCCTGAATCTTCTGCGTCAGATATTCTCTTTTTGTTTCTGAACCCGCGTGTGGTGTTTCGTTTCGCATTGCTGTAGTGGTTTGTGGTGGGGGATAGAGAGTGTAGGAGAGGAAACAGAAATGATAAAGAGAATGCTGAAGAAGATGGGTGGTATTTCAACGTACAGAAAAGGAAGCAAGAGGCTACTGGAGGTGATAAGAGAGAAGAGGAGAAAAGCGAAGAGAGAAAAAGAGAAGAAGGAAAGGCTAAAGAAAAAAGTAGTGATTTATAGAATCCAGTGCAGTGATTGTAAAATGTGCTATGTGGGGGAAACGGGAAAGAGGTTAAGAGAGCGGATAAAACAACGTAAGGATGATGTTAGGTTCGAGAGGGACAGAAATGCTGTATACAAACATATAAGAGAGACGGGACATTTGATGGATTGGAGTGAAGTGAAGGTGTTGGGACAGGAAAATAGAATGATTGTCAGAAAACGGAAAGAATCTAGATTTATAGAAATGGAAGGTGAAAAAGAGATGAACTGGAACTCGGGACTTAAAATTGATGAACAGTGGGATAAGCTGTTAAGCAGTCTTAAATATAAATTTGATGGAAGACGTAGATATTTCTTTTATTTTATATTATATTATATTATATTATATTATATTATATTATATTATATACTTATTTATTAAGTTTAGTTTATGTTCCTTTTTTTCTCTTTCTTTTTACTTAGTTTTCTTATATCACTTTTAAAATAATTTTTACATAACAAGGCTTTGGAATTGTACGAGGTGTGTTCAAAAAGTATCGAACCTTTACTTGGCAAAAATACATTTATTGATTTGAAAATCCGAAACACTAAAGCCCTTCAAAGTAGTCTCCTTGGTAATGCACACACTTCTCCCAGCGCTCCAGCCATTGTTGGAAACACGTCTGGAACGCAGTTTTCGGAATGGTGAGCAATCGTTCCATCGCATTCCGCATGATGTTTTATCTTGACTCAAATCGGGTTCCTTTAAGCGGCATTTTCAGCTTGGAAAACAGCCAAATCTCACACTGAGCAATGTCGGGTGAGTATGGAGCCTGACGAACCACAGGAATGTTGTGTTTCGCGAGGAAACCCTGAATCAAATGCGCAGAATGGGCCGGTGCATTATCATGATGGACCTGCCAAGTTTTCGCTGCATACAGATCCGGTCGTTTGTGCCGCACAGCATGACGAAGGCGACGAAGGACCTCTTTTTAGTAGTACTCCTTTGTGATGGTTTGGCCTTGTGGGGCGCACTTATGATGTACCACACCACGGAAGTCAAACCAAACGGCCAACATGACCTTGACTTTACTGCGGACCTGCCGTGCTTTCTTTGTTCTCGGGGATAACGGATGTTGCCTCTACATCTTGGTTTCTGGGTCGTACCCATACACCCATGTTTCATCGCCTGTAATCACAGTGTTCAGAAAGTTGGGGTCACTGCTTGCATTGCAGCTTGTCCTGTGCAATTTCCAGACGCCATTGCTTCTGCTCCATTGTTTGCAGCTTCGGTACATATTTCGAGGACACTCTCCTCATACACAAATCCTCGTGCAAAATTGAACGTACCGATCCGCTGCTTACCCTTATCTCGTTCACAATTTCTCGTACTGTGATACGACGGTCTTACAAGACCAGCGTCCACACTTGCCCAATGACATTGTCATTCCGGCTTGTTGAGGGCCTACCTGAACGTGGTTCACTGTCCACTGATGTGCAGCCATCTTTGAAGCGGTTGTACCACTCCTTTATACGTGAGGTGCTCATGGCATCGTCTCCGAAAGCCTGTTGAATTTTGCGAATGGTTTCCGCTTGGGTATCGCCAAGCTTTTGGCAAAAATTGATGCAATATCGCTGCTCAAGTTTTTCTGTCATTTTACAAACACTGAAATGCGACGAACGCTCACTACACGTCTTCAGTTCTTCACTCATTGGCCGACTACCAGCAACTGACGCTTTCTACGGGCGGGAAAAAATTCACGACTGCGCATGAGTGTCCCCTCTACATCTACACTGAAGAAAGTCTCCCGCGCTTCAATGGTGTACGCGGGAAAAATAAGGTTCAATACTTTTTGAACACTCCTCGTATGCTTAGATGTAGTAGGAACAGGGGGTGAGAGGGAATTAGTGATTGTTATTAATTAAAAATTCACTTTGTGTAGTCGGTACGGGATTGGTTGGCAAGGGGCCAATCAGGAACCAGATGGCTGCCTCACTAGAAATTGTGTTGTTTATGTGATTTAGTGTGTCTGATGAAGCCAAGTTGTTAGTTCGTTGGCGAAACCGTTACACTTTATTAGTTTTGAAATAAAACGCAGTTGCTTTGCTCAGCTATTATTTTATTTTATCTTGAGTTTATAAAAGCAAAGCTTTGGTATGGAAAATAGCTTAGTTCTGTTTCGGATATAAATAGTTGTTTCCTATTACGATTCAAAGCTTTAGTCATAAACCTTACAGTAATGTATTCTGCTAAAAATCTAGATAAAAAGTGCATTTCTTCTGAAATAATAACCATCTGCTAATACTGTTAATTATATATTTATTTATTTATTCAAGTTTTTCACATACTTCTTGCAAATTTGCAAAAATTATGTATCAAAATTTTAATAAACACATGTACAATTTTGAAGTAATTTTATTTGTCAATAATTCGGCTTATTTTTCACATGCATGTGATGAAAATAGTTCCAAATTTATCATGGTTAGGTTTGTTCGATTGTTGGTCAGTACTCAGGAATTTTTTTTTAAAAAGATCTCCTAATCTGCAGTTGAAACTGGAATCTAACGCATACAATAAATCAATGAATAATGCCCTTGTGATAATGTAGTTCGTATTTTTTCCGCTAGATGGCAAACCATGTTCGCAAATTTGCTGTCATCAATGGAGAATAAAGTGTACTACATCGTAACATTTTCTGTGTTACGCGAGTCCGATTATAGTTATTTTAAAAAAGACGAATTATATTATTTTCCGATTGTTTAGGCATTATTTTCGCGAATGAATGAATAAGGATTGTATAATTTATTGAATAATGCTCTCAGAATTCCTGGATGGAAGCAAACTGTCTTAATTTCGCGAGTATTAAGTGAGCTAAAAAACATTTTCACAAAATGTTAAAAAAACAAACATCTAGCCACTCCATTCGATTTTTTGAGTGTTTAAAATTTTCGCGAATTCCCGAGTCGTGGAATTCTGCTCTCCCTAGAAATATGAGAAATAAATTTGAAACCATAATAATCAGAGTAATAATAAACGAAAAATTACTACCTGTCATAAACTACGGATAGTGATAAATCAGGGTCACTCCCGTTGATCGTCTTGTAAAACATTGATCCTTGATCATTGATCACGGTTTACTCTTCAAATATGATCACGTTTGTTGCTGTCATTACTATTAAAAGGATGCGCGCACAAGCAGTGATCACTTGAGGAAGAGTGATCACTCTTTGAAGGAGGAAAATGAATTCGCTATCCTTAATATGAGAGGCGCAGTCGACAGATGGGGGTAGCACCACAAATCCTAAATTCCAGAAGTCCTAAAAGACGAGAAGCCATTTTCTGGATTTTGCATAAGTCTTAAATTGCAGAAGTCCCAAATACCAGAAGTCCTAAATTTCAGAAGTCCTAAATTGCAGAAGCCCTAAAAGACAAGAAGCCAGTTTTCTGGATTTTACAGAAGCCCTAAATTGCACAAGTCCTAGTTTAGGATTCTGAAGGTTTTTTTTTTTAGGATTTATAAACGTTACCCCACAGATGTACTATACACAGGGCAGATTGCTAAATGTCTTCAACTGGTCTTCGAGAAGGTCGCAAATTGAACAAAGATAGATCGTTAGTTAGTATCAATAGGCAAAAAACGAGCGTTGTGGACTTTGAACTGGTTATAACTGGTTCATAAAGAAGTTAGAGTAATAACATGTAAAATTCTAAGTCGATAACTTTGTCTACAGAGTGACCATGGCTCAGTTAGTAGATCTTTAGTTCCTCGTTAGGAACTTTCGTAAACTTTATTTTGTATCGGCCATTTTATTATGTTTTGACTTAGGCGTATATTATGTAAGTGTAATCCTTGTTTTCAGTGTTTTTCATAGGTCATACCAAGCAAATGCGTATTTCGTTTCTGCATATTATTTGCAAGCCGGTGAGTAAAGGCTGCCACGAGATTCGCTGTCAGACGTCATAATGACTTCAGAAGTTACAGTGTTTCCATATCTGATATAGTGTGTGAGTTAACTTTATCTTCTGAAAATAATATACAGCTTAAAAAAACTTGAAGAAAAAAAATAGCATATTCCTATATACTTGGGTTTTATGCTTTCATACGGAATCAAAGATTACTTCAAAGTGGAAAGTTGAATTCCATTTTGTGCTGCTATGTATGCTGACTGCTGAAGAAAGATATTATCATTTATTTTATATTTAACACTAATGTAGCATTATAGTTTTGAGTCAAGTCAAAGTTAATAGTTGAAATGGTGCTACACGCTAATGCAGCTAATTTTTTTAAACAGAAAAAAGCGTTTATTTTTTTTTAAAAATTCGATACTGTAAACTATGATGCTACGTTGATGTCAAATGTGAAATGAAACCGAAAAATATTTTGAAGTAATGTTATGGCGGTTCTTTCATCCCTGCTTCGAGCACCAATAGCAGTTATAGGACTATCCGTACTCGTCTCGAAACTAACTACGAAAGTTGATGACAGGAGATCCACCACAAGAAATCCAGGAAAGAGGTCAACTGCTTCGCGTTGCGTGTGCTGACCTGGGTATCAAGCCTGAACCATGGAAATTTCCCGTTGAAAGCTAAGGGCGTTGATTCGACTCTCTACCACAATCTTCCCTTGAAGATCGAATATGTCCAACTGGTCACTACAGGGTCATTCAAGCTCAAATCGCATAAATTTCAAGAATCTTCCAGGTCGACCATCTTAGATTTGAATGATTTTTCCCCTCAAGTACTATGTGTTGAGTGAAGAAGAAATGTAAAATCTCTCTTTTGTATTCCTTTCCATTCCAGAGGTATATATGAAGTCAAAGAAAGGTCGAAAATCATGATATGTCCTATTCGCGACTGTCCTTTAAAACCGAGGAGTTCCATAAATAAATGTATAATTTCTGTTATTATTGTCCAAATGCACGGAAAGAAATTAGTTTTAACTAAGTCAAGATTTTGCTAGGTTGATGCCAAAAGGGTTGCCCATAACCTACTGGTTGTTTACCACAACCCTTTCGAGACATGAAAGTACCTAATTCTGTAGGTAAATGGTAACCCATTGAAAAGGTTTAACAGAAATCAGGGTAAAAACAACCAATTCGTGGGTAGTCAGTTACCTACACGATTGGTACAAGAAGGAATAAACCAACAACACGGTTAATTTAAACATGATTAACCCACTGCTCGGTTATGCTAACCGTTTAATGTGCAGGTAATTTAACCTTCTGAGAATTAGTTATTTTTAACCTTAATGAGGGTTAGCTGAACCGAGTCTCATCTATACGAGATGGCAGTCATTGAACTCTGAAGGGCTTCCACATGGAAGTTTTGTACCAACGCCAAAACGTTACGGTAAAGCTTAGGAGGTAATCTAGCAGCCCTAAATCTAGGAATGTAGTGCTATATAATTATTATTAATATTCTATTGATGAGAAAGTGTAATATGCAACATTGAGATTCATATAATGAATATCACAGTAGCGCAACTTGTGAAATACACGCATTATCGACCGTGAGCTTCACGTGTTAGGTGGTGTAGTCGTTAGCGCTTCGGGGTACAACCCATGAGGTCCCCGGTTCGTTCCCAGCCCGGGCGCATTTTTTCTTTTTTTCAAAGATAACTATAATAAGCTACATATAGTGTAAATCATAACAATAACTTGCTTCCAGACGATTTTACCACAATTTTTCTTTACAAATTTTCGTTGGGATGGGTTAAAATAACTAAATACAATTGCTTATCATAACCTTTTAAAATAACCTACGTGGAGGGTTAAATCAACCCACTGGATCTAACCTTTTAGCTGGGTTGCGGTAACCTTATACGTACTACTTCGACCGTAGAATTTTTCATCATATTCTAAATAGCACGCATGGAAGATAATGCAAATGTCAAGTGTAAGTACATTTAGCGTCACATATCAGAAGTAGCTAATAGAAAGAATTACTATCGATGAACATGAATTACCTTCTGGCAATAGAGGAGATACACTCGACTTAATTGTAAAGTATTTCTATACTCATTGTGCACACGTGTACACTATGTTTGCAGTTTTTTTGTGGAAGTAATATTGAAATAACATAATCCATTATGTAATCCACAAGTTCTGACTTTATGCTAACTTTTCCTGTCCGCTGAGAATTACAAGGTTCTATCTACATAGAATTTTAATGTTAGATAGAACCTTATAATTCTCAGATGACGATATGAATATTTTCAATAGATATTAATTCATTTAAGTATCTTGCGCTAAAATTTCCCCAGTTAAAATGTGAATATTTTTCATATATATTAAACCATTTATTCTAAAATTATATTTATGCAAAAGTCCTATATGTTAACTTTTCCTCTTTATATGTGAACAAGTAGAAGGTAATGATCACAATGCTCTTTTTCACTCCACATCGTACCCCTCTCAATATATCTTATGTCGACGCCAACACCGTTTGAAACAGTTTTGTAAAACACAGACACGTATTTTAGGAAAGCATTCTGCGGAGATTATTTAAAAGGAATTACGTTAATCATTAAGAAGACGTACACGAAGGAGTAGTAAAGCGACTTGTACGTTTTCTATCAGATTGCATTTTCCTTCTTGTGTAGAAATACATTAGAAGTGATAATCAAATACATAATTTACACCTTATACATGTAGCGCGCAAAGGAGCTTTGCTTGTCAAACCATCCTATAGAGCGCGTATTAACAATTGAATATCATATTCACACATTCCCCGAAAAGCAGACAGCATTATTTCCGAAAGTACAAGTATACATAAATGCTTAAATTGAATTTTAAATATGTTTTTTATCTTTAAAACTATTGGAATATATTACTCCAAATTGTATATTAATTATATCATTACGCAGTTCTGTGTATATGCCTTGTTTCTCTCAAACTTAGTTTGTTAGTTAAAGATGCCCCTCTGATGAGGGGTACAAAGGGTTACACTCTTTCTTTCCAGAGTTGTTTATAATATATTTTGTATTTCAGTTATGGTTAGATGGTCTAAGTGATTATTTAATTTCCTGGGGATTGTTTGGCATGAGCATGATTTTATGAGACGTAACTTGGTTTATTTTTTAAAATGTTTTTACAGGGTATAAATGTGTCGGTAGTTCTCTACTGGCGTGTCTTTGTAATTATCGTGATCTGGATGGTCGGGTGGAAATGTTCTGACATATAGTGCAAGGAGGTGATCTAGAGGTGCGAAATGAAAGCGTGGAGCGGAAAATATGTTTAGGTCGGTTCCGATAATATATTGCATCAACGGATAGTCCGTGCCAATGCGTTTTGAAATGTAGTTGTATCGAAGTGAAGCTATGTGTGCAGTGATCTCAGGGAAATCGATGCTATTGTAAAGCTCTTGGGTTGGACTCGGATGTTTGTTCCTGTAGGCTGTACGAAGAGCAAGTCTTTCTAAGATTTTAAGCCTTTCGTAATATTTGACCGATGTCGACACCCAAGCTGTAAATCCATATGTCAGTAGTGGCCGTAGAAATGTCTTGTATGTATTTGTAAACGTTTGTGGATGTAAACCCCACACATAATCGTTTTAATCGATTTAGCCTATTCTGAGCTTTTCGGTTGACTTCGTTCAGGTGAGCAATCCATGTTAAATGTCTGTCAAATGTGACACCTAGGCACTTAGTTGTATTTGTAACCGGTATCTTAATTTCACCGACTCTAAGTTGTAATAGGGAAGTATTTCGGTATACTCTAGAAGTCCGATTCGGTGGCAGTATAACGAGAGTTTTGTCGCCATTTACTTTTAGTTTCCACCTGTTGCACCATATTTCGAATAGCTCTATCATGCGGTCAAGGCTGGAATTTATTACCTGTATGCTGGGAGCTGTAGCCAGGAATGTGGTATCATCAACAAAAAGGAAGTGATGGATATTTGGAACTGGTTTCGGCATATCTGCAGTGTATAATATGTACAGTAAAGCAGAAAGGGCTGATCCTTCTGGTACTCCTGTTCTCGGCCGTATTGCGCGTGACTTCGCTTGGTTTATTAGAATATATATGAAGCGGTCCTTGAGGAAGGATGTGATAAAGCGGATAAATTATAAAAGAAATCGGTATTTCTGCAGTTTGTATAGCAGTCCAGCATGCCAAACATGGTCAAAGGCTTTTTCTATGTCAAAGATGAGAAGATAGGATGGTTGTATCCTATTGAACTGGTGAGTTATGATATTGGTCATTTCTTAGAAGCTGGTCGTGCGTGCTGCTGAAAGATCTAAATCCAGCTTGTGATAGTTGTAATTTTAACTTGCTTGCTAGTATCGTGTGGAGTCTTTGTACTATTATGCGCTCTAATACCTTACCTAGGGTAAATGTTAGCTGAATAGGTCTACATGATCCTGGATTTGTTGGGTCTTTGTTTAGTTTGAGGAATAGAATTATGTGAAAAACTTTGAATAGAACTTTGTTTGATATAGTCCAGCTCTGAGAAGGAACGTATATAAAACACTCAGCAGTTCGAAAAGAATCGTAGGTCCTTCCTTGATATGACGATATGTAATATTGTCTGGTCCATGTGTAGTGCTTTTCTTGTGGCGAACGATTGAATCTATTTCCTCTTGTGTTACTGCTTCATTCAGTAGTGTCTTGTGCAAGTCATTAATGTCACGTTCGTTTGGTTTGTGCTTGTCATCGTTGGCTATTATTGTCGCTCCTAATTTTTCATGGAATGGTAGTGTGAATGTGTTTGTGGTGAATAAACCTTTTGAAAGTGAGATGCAAACGCATTGGCTTTGTCATGATCGGTTTGTGGTGCTTGATGATTTTGCGTAATAGGGTACGTTGATAGTGTGGATGTAATTTGGTGAAACATTTTCCAGAGCAGTGTTGGATTTTTAGTTTGTTCTAGTTTAGTGCATGCCCTATTCCACTCCAGTTATTTATGTAGTTCCTGACCATCCTTTGATATCTTCTTCGCAAGTTTAGTACTTCTTCACTTCTGGTTCATTTGTATTCGTTGTACAAGTTTCGCATCTGTGTTGCGTATGCAGCATAGGAGGTAGTCGTGGTTTGTAGGGTTGGACTTTTTTCGTCGGAATGCTTGAAGTGGAAGCGTCTTGGATACTTGTTTGTAAAAACTCAGTTACTTGTATGCCATCATGTATGAAGTTGAGGCTAGTTTATTTGTTAGTTCTGTCCTATATTTGTTCCAATCAACTCTGGAATAGTCAACTGCTGTTTCCTTGGTGGTATCTGGATTATTATTGCTGATGGAGTGTGTTTGAAATTCAAGCAGAACTGGTAAGTGATCACTTCCAATATCATCCAGAACTTAAACATTCACCTTGTTTATGATTGTGGATGATACAGGCACAACGTCAAGAGTAATATTGCATATACAGATGCTTATCAGAATAATGGAAACACCTGAACGAAAGTGCAACTTACCAGATTAATATGGTGTCGGGCCACCTTTCGCCTTCAGAACAGCCTTGATGCGACGTGGGATGGAGGCATAGAGGTCGTGAATGGTAGCAAGTGGAATATTACACCATTCCTCGTGCAGGGCATCGGCCAGTTCTGTGAGAGAGGATGGAGGTGGAAATCGTCGCCGGAGTCGTGTTTCCAAGATGGACCACATATGTTCAATTATGTTGAGATCTGGGGATTATGCGGGCCAGGGGAGGTGTTGAACTTCATCCCGATGTTCCTCAAACCACGCTGCAACAACTCCAGCTGTGTGAATGGGTGCATTATCATCCTGGAATATGGCGTCATTGTCCGGGAACAACATCCGGACCATAGGATGCAAGTGGTCTCCTAAAATTGCGACATAATCGTTGGCAGTGATGCGTCCGCGAAGTGTGACCACAGGACCCAATGAAAACCATGATATTGCGGCCCACAGCATCACCGTGCCGCCGCCATGTTTCACAGTTGGGCGGAGACACTGCAGATCATACGCTTCTTTGGGCGTTCTCCACACATAAACACGGCCCGTGGTTTGGAATAGGGTGAATGGTGACTCATCCGACCATACCACACGTTTCCAGTCGTCAACGGTCCAAGTTGCATGGTCGCGGCACCATTTGCGGCGTGCTAAAGCGTTCTGGTCCCTGATGAGAGGTTTGGCCCGTGCAACACGACCCCGTAAGTTCATGACATGTAATTCGCGGCGGACTGTGATTGCCGAAACAGGTTGGGGGAGGTGCTGATTGAGTTCCTCCGCCACTTGCGCCGCAGTGGCACGACGGTTCCGCGTGACAATGCGCTTTAATACCCGGCGTGCCCTGTCACTGATGCTTTTCTTCCGCCCACTGTTCCGCTTCCCCGATGTGGTTTTCCCGTGTGTTGTGTAGGCCGTCATCACCTTCGACACTGTCCCTGGCGACACACCTAACACACTAGCCACTGCCGTCACACTCACTCCACATAACCGCGCACCAACAATTTGCCCTCTTTGAAACTCTGAGAGGTCTCCCATTTTACACTACCTCCGTCTGCTGCAGCCACTGCACACTCCTGTTCCACGACGCCTGACGTAGTATGGAGACCGACCCAACACACCACCACCAGCAGTCCGGCGCTGCGGTCGCCACGACACCACTGCCAACCCATACATCTGACGTGTTGCCAACTACAGGTGTTTCCATTATTCTGATAAGCATCTGTAGGTCTTGTCTGTTGAGGGAGATACGGCATGTGAGCGCTTGTGTTGGTATCGATCATCGATTTGAAATTTGCACTGTGACTATGGAATTTAATATCGGCCATAATAGCATAGTGTCTAAATGTATCTGTTAAATATTGAAAAAACTGGAATGGAATTGGATGATGATGTCTGGCGTAGATTGTGGTTAATGTGAGAGAAAGTTGTGCGAGATATATAGTTGTGATATTAAATTCTGGTATTTGTAGATCGGTTTTTGGTAGATGAAGTCTAGCTGGTATATGTTTCTTATAACCTATCATTGTACCTCCAGAGGCTTGCTGTGCCGTCGGAGGCCCATTGTGTTTATTGTATAAATATGGCTTGAGAAAGTCTGATCTCTAGATTGTAGTGCGGTTTCATTTAAGGTAAAACAATCTACATTGTAGTCTTCCAGAAGTTAAATAAATAGAACCTTGTGTGTCTGTAGAGATCTAATGTTTCAGAACAAAAACTGGTAGGAACAATTCCTTGACCGAGCCATTATGATTCTGTTTCTGATCTGGAACAGCGGAAATAGACGTATGGTCCAGAGTAAGTGGCAGTGATATTAGCTTTGAAGACAGAGTTTGCTGCAAATGTGACCTGGTTGAGTATACAATCTCTCTCGAACGGAAAGATATTTTGAAAGGCTAATGTTGAGAATCGTAACATATCCTACAGCGTGACATATGGCGTAAATGTCTGATCTGCATTATTCGTTGGTGCTAGGCGTAGCGGTCGGTACAACTAGGTCTGGCTTTGTGGATTCAGGATTTGTTTTTTCTTGGCACATATACCTATAGGTAGGGTGCTGGTTGTCATAGGTTGATCGTTTAGGTGGCTTTTCTAGGTTCTTGAATTCCTTTGTTGGATGTGTTCCCGTGCAGTATCCACATTTCGCATTATTTGGACAGTTTGTGGTAGTATGAGGATTGTACTGTTAGCATTTTTCACAGCGATATCGAAGGAGTGGCTTTGTACGAGCAGGTTCAACTCTATACCTTTCATGGTAAATGTACGCTCCTTGTTCCAGGAGAATTTAAATTGTATTTTGTGAGTAGGCCCATCGTTATTACGGATTCGTATGTATTTCTTAATTTCCAGCTCATGTTGCTTTAGTTCTTCAATTTTATCGTCCGTAAGTGTAGGAGTCACTCCGCGAATAGCTAAAGAGAGGATTCCTACGAGGTGGTGAGGATTTCGCTGGTTTCGATTGGAGTTTCGCTATATGTGCATCCTTCCCAAATATTTCACCGAATTTTCCTCAAACACATTAATAGTTTGTATTTATCTGTACTACTTAACACATAATATATATATCTTCTAAACGAAAAATATACATTAAAAATGATACTCGGTAGTCTTGGATTTTCTACTGTAATATTTGTCAGTATATTCTTTGTAAAAATGCTACAACCTTGTTATAAATTTCGTGAATAATAAATAATGAATAAATAAATAGTTTCGTGTTGCTTCTTGACGTCCTCCTGTCATTGCCCCCTCTGTATTCATCATTACCCCCCTAAGTAACCAGGCTGGCTACGGGCCTGCGTACAATACTCAACTATGACAAAGCAAACTGGACCAACTATCGAGCCGACCTAGAACGATATGTAGAACAAATACCAGAACCTCATGATCTTGACACCATAGACCAGGCGATCGCACAGCTTACAACGGCTATACAAACAAGCAGCAAAAGAAATATTCCTAATACCACCACCAACCCGTTTAAACCAAAATTACCGCCAGAATATCTAAATATAATTTAATTATCAGGCCGAGAATATATACGCACAAGGTCACTTGAAGCGTTGCGCCTTCACAGATAGTATTTACGTATGGTGCAAAACTAGATCCGGCCATACAAACAACGCATGTGGATCAGAACTACAAATAACTTGGAAGGAGAAAGAAAACCCTCAAAATTCTGGAGACACTCTTAAACCCGGAGCAAGAGAGTCTCACCCTGGCCCCCACCCACCTAAATGACACCTCTGCAGTACACATTAAAATTAGGCAAACACAAGGCAAAGAAAACCCATTACTCAGTGCTTTGATAGACAACACGCTTCATTTTTGGGTCGTCAAAGCTCAGGTCGTGTAGAAATTCAATTTTAGTGTTTACTACAAAAAATTATTAAGTTATGTAATCAGGGACAAGAGTTTAAAGTACTCATAGCTTGCCCCCTACAAAAATAAAGAAATTGACAATGCCATATCGTGTATTCCACCTTTTAGTTTAGTTAAAGATGCCCCTCTGATGAGGGGTACAAAGGGTTACGCCCTTTCTTTCCAGAGTTGTTCATAATATATTTTGTATTTAATTATTGTTAGATGGTCTAAGTGATTTTTTTATATATAATTTCCTGAGGGTTGTTTGGCATGGGCATGATTTTGTGAGATGTAGCTTGGCTTATTTTTTAAATTGTTTTTACAGGGCATAAATGTGCCGGTAGTTCTCTACTGGTATGTCTTCGTAATTGTCGTGATCTGGATGGTCGGGTGGAAGTGTTCTGACATATAGTGCAAGGAGGTGATCTAGAGGTGCGAAATGGAAGCGTGGAGCGGCAGATATGTTTAGGTCGGTTCGGATGATATCTTGCATCAACGGATGGTCCGTGCCAATGCGTTTTGCAATGTAGTTGTATCGAAGTGAAGCTATGTGTGCAGTGATCTCAGGGAAATCGATGCTATTGTAAAGCTCTTGGGTTGGACTCGGGAGTTTGATCCTGTAGGCTGTACGTAGGCCATGTCTTTCTAAGATTTTAAGCCTTTCGTAATATTTGGCCGATGCCGACACAAAAGTTGTAAATCCATATGTCAGTAGTGGCCGTAGAAATGTCTTATATGTGTTTATAAGCGTTTGTGGATGTAAGCCCCAACTTGTGCCACATAATCGTTTTAGTAGATTTAGCCTATTCTGAGCTTTTCGGTTGACTTCGTTCAGGTGAGCAATCCATGTTAAATGTCTGTCAAATGTGATACCTAGGTACTTGGCTGTTTTTGCAATTGGTATCTTGATTCCACCGACTCTAAGTTGTAATAGGGAAGTATTTCGGTATACTCTAGAAGTCCGGTTCGGAGGCAGTATAACGAGAGCTTGAGTTTTGTCGCCATTTACTTTTAGTTTCCACCTGTTGCACCATATTTCGAACAGCTCTATCATGCGGTCAAGGCTGGAATTTATTACCTGTATGCTGGGAGCTGTAGCCAGGAATGCGGTATCATCGGCAAAAAGGAAATGATGGATATTTGGAATTGGTTTCGGCATATCTGCAGTGTATAATATGTAGAGTAAAGGAGAAAGGGCTGATCCTTGTGGTACTCCTGTTCTCGGTCGTATTGCGCGTGACTTCGCTTGATTTATTATAATATATATAAGACGTTCCTTGAGGAAGGATGTGATAAAGCGGATAAAATACAAAGGAAATCGGTATCTCTGTAGTTTGTATAGCAGTCCAGCATGCCAAACATGGTCGAAGGCTTTTTCTATGTCAAAGATGAGAAGATAGGATGGTTGTATCCTATTGAACTGATGAGTTATGATGTTCGTCAGTCTGAGAAGCTGGTCGTGCGTGCTGCTGCAAGGTCTAAATCCAGCTTGTGATAGTGGTAATATTGACTTGTTTGCTAGTATCCCGTGGAGTCTTTTTACTATTATGCGCTCTAGTACCTTACCTAGTGTAGATGTTAGCTGAATAGGTCTATATGATCCTGGATTTGTTGGGTCTTTGTTTGGCTTGAGAAATAGAATCATGTGAGAAACTTTGAATTGAGGCGGATATAGTCCAACTCTGAGAAGGAAGGTGTACAGAACAGCCAGCAGTTCGAAAAGAATCGTAGGTCCTTCCTTGATATGACGATATGTAATATTGTCTGGTCCGGGTGCAGTACTTTTCTTGTGGCGAACGATTGAACGTATTTCCTCTTCTGTTATTGCTTCATTCAGTAGTGTATTGGGCATGTCATTAATGTCACGTTCGTTTGGTTTGTGCTTGTCATCGTTGGCTATTATTGTCGCTTCTACCTTTTCGTGGAATGGTAGTGTGAATGTGTTTTGTGGTGAATAAACCTTTTCAAAGTGAGATGCAAACGCATTGGCTTTTTCATTATCGGTTTGTGGTGCTTGATGATTGTGTATAATAGGGTACGTTGATAGTGTGGTTGTGCCTGTAAGCTGGTGAAACTTTTTCCAGAACAGTGTTGGATTTTTAGTTTGTTCTAGTTTAGTGCATGCCCTATTCCAATCCAGTCGTTTGTAAGCGATTATGTAGTTCCTGACCATCCTTTGATATCTTCTTCTCAAGTTTAGTACTTCTTCACTTCTGGTTCTTTTGTATTCGTTATACAAGTTCCGCACCTGTGTTGCGTATGCAGCATAGCGAGGAGGTAGTCGTGGTTTGTAGGGTTGGACTTTTTTCGTCGGAATGCTTGAAGTGGAAGCGTCTTGGATACTTGTTTGCACAAAGTCAGTTACTTGTATGGCATCATGTATGGAGTTGAGGCTAGGAGCGCATGAGAGTTTGTTTGTTAGTTCTGTCCTATATTTGTTCCAATCAGCTCTAGAATAGTCAACTGCAGTTTTCTTGGTGGTATCTGTATTATTATTGCTGACGGAGTGTGTTTGAAATTCAAGCAGAACTGGTAAGTGATCACTTCCAATGTCATCCAGAACTTTAACATTCACCTTGTTGATGATTGTGGATGATACAAGCACGACGTCAGGAGTAGTATTGCTTATAGGTCTTGTCTGTTGAGGAAGATCCAGCATGTGAGCGCTTGTGTTGGTATCGATCATTGATCTGAAATTTGTTCGTTCTTGAGCACTGCGACTATGGAAGTTAATATCGGCCATAATAACATAGTGTCTAAATGTATCTGACAGATACTGAAAAAACTGGAATGGAATTGGATGGTGTGGTCTGACGTAGATAGTGGCTAAGGTGAGGATAAATTGTGCGAGATATACAGTTGTGATATTAAATTCTGGTATTTGTAGATCGGTTTTTGGTAGATGAGGTCTAGCTGGTATGTGTTTCTTATAACCTATCATTGTACCACCAGAGGCTCGCTGTGCAGTCGGAGGCCCATCGTGTTTATTGTATAAATATGGCTTGAGAATAGTCTGATCTCTAGATTGTAGTGCGGTTTCATTTAGGAGAAAACAATCTACATTGTAGTCTGCCAGAAGTTGAATAAATAGAACCTTGTGTGTCTTGAGAGATCTGATGTTTAAGAACAAAAATTTGTAGGAACAATTCCTTGACCGAGCCATTATGATTCTGTTTCTGATCTGGAACAGCGGAAATAGACGTATGGTCCAGAGTAAGTGGCAGTGATATTAGCTTTGAAGACAGAATTTGCTGCAAATGTGACCTGGTTGAGTATACGATCTCTCTCGAACGGAAAGATATTTTGAAAGGCTAGTATAGTGAATCGTAACATGTCCTCAAGCGTGACGTATGTCGTAAACGTCTGATCTGGATTATTCGTTGGTGCTAAGCGTAGCGGTACAACTAGGTCTGGCTTTGTGGGTTCAGGATTTGTTTTTTCTTGGCACTTATAGCTATAGGTAGGATGCTGGTTGTCACAGGTTGAACATTTAGGTGGTTTTTCTAGGTTCTTGCATTCCTTTGTTGGATGTGTTCCCGTGCAGTATCCACATTTCGCAGTATTCGGACAATTTGTGGTAGTGTGAGAATTGTACTGTTGGCACTTCTCACAGCGATATGGAAGGGGTGACTTTGTACGAGAAGGTTCTACTCTGTACCGTTCATGGTAAATGTATGCTCCCTGCTCCAGGAGAAAGTCAATTGTATTTTGTGAGTCTGTGAGCACCCGTACCATGTAAGTAGGCCCGTCGTTATTACGTATTCGTAAGCATTTCTTAATTTCCAGCTCATGTTGCTTTAGTTCTTCTTCAATTTCATCATCCGTAAGTGTAGGAGCCACTCCACGAATAACTACAGACAGTATTGGGGGTTTCCTAGGAGGTGGTGGGGATTTCCCTGGCTTCGATTGGAGTTTCGCTATATGTGCATCCTTCCCAAATATTTCAAATGTGGCTTTGTCTCGCACGTACGTATCAAAATGCTGATCTCTTGATTTGATAATAATACCATTTCTTGTGCGCTTTATTTCCTCTACAGTCGCTCTGGGTACATATTTAGCGATTTGTTGGCTGATTGCTTTCCAAGTTTCGAATTTGGGATCGTACTTTGTGAGTAGGAAATTATAAATGTAGGATGGATCTTCTATGTGTTTAATTGCCTCTTCTATATCCAGATTGCCGTCTGCCGATTTCTGTGTAAATAGTGATTGCAATACTGCGCTTACCCCATCTCCATAGAAGAATGGGCTCTTGTGCGTCTTGGGTCAGTAGAGCCATTACTGGATGTAGAGATATGTCTTGCCCTTTCCTTCTGCTCAGTTACTTTTTTGCTTTTTGTTCCATTAATATCTTTGGGTGTCACTTTAGAGATTGCGCTTTTGATAGATTTTGTTTCAGCCGGTGGAATGCCAGCTACTGCAGTGTTGAGCGATCTGTACTTGGGACAAGTCAGCACAGTTGTATTTGTTGGGATACTGTATTCCACCTTAATAACGTCAGACCGACCAGATCTATTCACTTAAATATACACGAAAACGATTCATTATTAAAATCCTGTGTTAAAAGTATAGAATGATATTTGAATATAGTTACAAGCGCTTTGGGAGAGATTTAAGTGTTTAAGCCTGCTCCCGCCGTCTTTTGTTCTTTGCGATGATGAAGCACAAATGTGGGCAAAGATAGAAACATCCCAGTGCTTCCATCTATACAGCAACTGACAACTACAGGTCTAACAAAATGATTTAATTTTATGGAAACGACTGGTTCGGATAAGAGTGTTGGAACTGCGTGTGCATTTCTGATGTCATTGCTCAAATGTCATTAACAATCATTGCTTCCTCAACAACAAAATAATTTGTTTGAACTCGGTGTTTTAAGAAACAGGAAATAGTTATTACCACAAAATGTTTAACAAGTTCAGCTGTAGGTTCGCAAACGATAGAGTAGATGTACCAGTTATTGGGCAAGTTATTCAATTTGCGAATTACTGATGTTTACAGGAGGGATAAAATCTTTTCAATAAGAAAATAACATGAATCTAATATTATACATGATACATATGAAGACTCACAAAGGGAATTCCGCCTCTTTCCTCCGCTAATTCACACGCTGGGGAGTTTTAACTACTGTTGTTTTGAAACTCGAAATGCAGATGACCTAAAGGCCATAAAAAATAAATAAATAATCAAAATTCAATTCGAGATGCAGAGCTATTCCGACTTTATTTTTCTGCTTTGTCTAAATGTAGAAGACGTGTACCAGCTATTCGCACTGCTGAGCCCAGCAGTTGGCATTCCTGTAATTATTTGTTCCTGAGAAACGATATGGTACGTGAAAATAATAGCGATCAAATTTATATGTCTTACAGGTTACAATGACTATGTTAGAAATCTGAAAATTGTATTTTTTAAACGAAAAAAGCTAATTATATGCATCCATCCCATGCAATAACATGAGCACTGTGGAAATATGGCATACAAGATATTGGCAGGGCTGTAGTCGAGGGTATAAGGTGGTATACGCCGCATACCCTCTGATTATCTTTACACATTAGCGTATACCTTCTGCTAATGGAAAATGAATCAAAAGTAAATTTAAACATTGATTCCGTATAAAGATTCATAAACTTAGCGTATACCCTGTGAAAATCCTGGGACTACAGCACTGGTTATTGGTAGTCCCTAGTAGCTTGTTTGACTAATTTACATAACGACGAATCTTAAGGAGTTCCTAAATATTTTTATCTTTTATAGCGGAGGGAAACCCTACGATAGTTACATTATAGCAATAAATAACTGGAGTCCTTATTTGTTAATATTTAATGGGTTAAATTTGTAACTTAACTACGCTTCCTAGAAATGATCACCTCAACCACGAGCAATGAAACAGATGCTTTGCTTCGTGTGAAGAAATCATTAAAGGAACCACAAGCAACGTGTCGGGAACAATATCAGTTATGCAAAATTATATTCTACCTTACTTTTTCAAATATTCTTGATTTGCAATTTCATAGATTCGATCAAGGGAGGTGAATGGCGAACACATATTGCACAAAAACTATTTGCCAATTTTAGATAACAAAATAGCTGAGATTAACTTCAGACTCTGCTCTACAATGCGGTGTTAATATTTGAAAACTCATTAAAAACCAATCTCCAAAAAGTAAGATGTAACAAAAAAACAAAAAAATCTGCACTGTTCATTATTGCCGTACCTGGTTGGAAAATGACTATATCCAATATACATTAAATTACATTTTATAGTTATTTCTTTTATGGGAATTGCAAAGAAATATGATATAAAACACAACTTTATTTGATACTTGAAGATAATAAAACACCACGGAATTAAGGTTTGAGTCATTTGATACTTTTCAGTGATGGACGTAGCACTATTGCAATAATCACCGCTATATTTTCCAACTCACTAAATTCAGTATATATCCAGTTCACCTTCACACGTATCAAACCTTTCACCGCGTCACCTCACATCTCACCAACTGTCACCTTCAGACGTATTTATACGGATGTAGTTAGAAGGTCGGTGCAGACCTCCAAATTGAGACTTTTACGTAAAATTAGTATAATTTTAGGCGTAACATTTCGTGCCTAGAGACACGTTGGACCCTCCCGGAAGCCCGTGGATCGCTGCTAATATCAACTTCTGGATACGCACCTGCTTATATAGCTGCAACCAAAGTCACCGCACGTTCTACAGACATCATTTGAATTCCCTACTTGTACATCCCGTCTTCAACATCGCCCACCCGGACCGCTGTTACAGAATCAAGTTAAAAATATTGTCCAAAAATGGAACAAAAACTGTAATACAAAAAGACTTTTCTTTAAAAGTTTATTTTTTTATCTATCCAGCTGAAAACGGATGTGATTCAAAAGTGTCTGGAAGCTTCATTGTAGACCGTGTAGGTCCTATTTATGTATTTTGCTACACAGTTAATGGACATTGGACAATACATTGAGAAACCGGTAGCGAGCGTAAGCAGTTTAATTAAAGCCAGAGTAATTAACATTATACGCGAAGCTCATCATATTTAGTGCTTACTCCATGTGCTAGCTCCAACACGGAAGTAGCGGATAAACTTTACTTCATGGCCCGCAGCTTCCACCAGATATTGAATTATAGGTACCATCTATGTGATACAAGTTATTCTATTATATTCACTTCCAACTATCACAGACACTTCCCTAAACACCTAGCGGCAACCTACAATCCAAACAGTATCACAAAAGCTGTGTGTCATTATTATTTCGTTAAATACGCACTCGAATTATGGCAGTATGGGGAGGTACACCTATGGCGATACTTCGTGTTATGGATGATAGCTATTTCGCAACAAGAATAGAAACACAGACAGTATCGCGAGTGACTTAGGAGAGTTTAGTTCAAGTGAGTTTAAGTATTTTTTTTTTCATTATACGCGATGCACATGGCGTTTAACTCGAAAGTTCGTTATATTTTGCCTTTCAATACTTTGACACTGTAAAGGAAATGGAAGATATCTAAATGGAAGCCCCTCAGTATATTGTCAATATTCCGCCACGGCTTCTGGGTTGTGGGATCAAAGAACGCTAACACTATGCTGAAAGGCAAATCTTAATTAGTAGTACATGAAGGCATACGGAAAGGAAACTTCAAGAGAGAGAGGATGAGTAGTATACGCCCGCCTACCTGAAGGCGTGCAATATACCCAGGATAGATAAGTTCTCTTGTCTGAGGGCGTACAAGAACAAGGCAAAAGACCACTCGCCTGTCTGAAGGCGTGCAACCGTTGTTAGGATGGGTTAAAGGCTCCCTTATGCCTGTCTGAAGGCACTCGAGACCCTGGCAAAGTAGTATACGCCCGCCTACCTGAAGGCGTGCAGTACACCAAGCATGGATAAGTACCCCTTCCCACCAGTCTGAAGGCGTGAAGAAGCAAGGAAACTACTACTGAATGGCTGAAGGCGTTTAGTTGCCTTAGGATAGGTTAATAGCGCTGGTCCGTCTGTCTGAAGGCGTACCGCAGTAGTGACAACACAAATTTGTACCCCATGATCATTAATTATTCTTGTTTTTCACAAATTTACTCCTGGATTTGACAGCTCGCTAATTAAAAACTAAAATTCAATTCAACCCTTGACCTTTGTTGCTCATCCCTTTCCCTGGCCAGGAACAGAGAAGCGTACTCCCCCTAAAGGCTTTTTGCCTTTTTCGTTCATGATGAAAACAGAAAAAAAATTGAAAAGAAAGGGAAAAAAGAGTTGAAGAAAAAAATTATAATTTGTAGTCGAAGCCACAAGTGGACCTAATGAAGTCATTGCCTAGAGCCCAACGCCAATTTAGTTCAAGAAAAAAAGGAGAACGGGTGGAGATGATTTTTTTAAAAACGAAATAAGAAATGAAATTATTAATGATGACAATGAGACATGAATGTAAGAAACTAAGTACCTTTGAATATGACATACAAATAAATATATTTAGTAATTACATTAGTTTGATTAACAATTAACTAGCTGACATGAATTTAACTTTTTTGCTGACTTGTGTTGAAAGAAAAGAATGGGATTGCGGCAGATCCAATGTTTAAAGTTTAACTTGCTGCAACTGTTAGATTTTGCTACCTTGCGGCAGATCCAATGTTTAAAGTTTAACTTGCTCCAAGTGTTAGATTTTGTGTTACCTTGCAGCAGATTCATTTTCCCTTATGGCAGATCCAATGGTTAAAGTTTAACTTGCTTCAAGTGTTAGATTTTGTTACCTTGCGGCAGATCCAATGGTTAAAGTTTAACCCTAAGGTTGTTGCGGTATAGTGGTGATGGTTACAGAAGATTATACTTGGACTGGTATTGAAACATTTGACTAATGCTGACTGATAAATACATATGTGAAGACTTTAGTTGTTTGTTTTAGGAATAATGCTGATGGCAGAATGTCGCCTTATGACATAATTATATATTGAACTAACACACATTTCGACGTCTACTAGACCGTTTGTTGTATCTTATTGAATCTAATGTGAAATATACGGATTTTTGAAGCTAGGAAACGTGCTTACTTTAGTTGGACCTTTGAATTGAAGAAAGGCTTTCATTGAGTTACTGCTGATATACATTTGGACGTCTACTAGACCGTTTGTTGTATCTTATTGAAACAAATGTGTAATATACTGGTTTCTGAACCTAGGAAAGCGCTGATAAATTGCACAAATCTTGAATATAACTTGGTATTGACATATACAAGAACTGACACAGAAACAAGAATCTATTGTACTGAATAAAATGTAATTTGACTAAATTTGCATAGAAAAG
>JAGDQP010016252.1:0-38993 GCA_022664845.1 Lepisma saccharinum | reverse complement strand
TTATTTTATTTTTTTATTTTTCGCATAACACTATCACATACTAGTCCTGTACATGATTATCGAATTGTTGAAGTATTGCTTGATGCCTTCTGGTTCCGTCCCTTCTACCTTTTCATTTAACTTCTTGGTCTTTCTAAATTGATCAGATGCGCTGCTCCCGTTCCCCCTATGTTTGTTTTATAGCCTCTAGAATCTCCATGAGGCCTACCTTCTTACGAGTGGAACTATTATTAACACAATGTATATGCATATATAGTCTTATCTAAATTCATGAAGTTAGGCCTACATTTCTCACGGCATTCCTGCATCTTAGTATCGTCTGCAACCAATTTCTGATCCAACTTTTGGTTATGGTCTCTCTTCACATTATTTATATCGCCTCTTAATTCTTCATTTTTCTGTTTTGATCATTCAGTTTCTTGGGTGAATTCTGTAGCAAATACATAGTCTCTACATCTTCTTATTTAGTGAAAGATTCGACTTTAGTCACTGTCACTTCTTAATCTGGTTGTTCCCTGGGTTTCGTTGTTTCAGATCCTTTCTGCATTCTTCCTAGTTTAGTAGATCTATTATATTCCGGTAAAAATAGCAATGAACATAGAACAAACTGCAATAGTATTTCTTATAGCGGTTTCTAGATGCAAAATGAGTGCTGAAAACGATGGAACAAAGTCTGCCACTATAACTCTATTCATAACTCCAGTATGGTGAAAATTAACATAATGGCAGATTTTTACAGGCTATCTATGTATGCATGTAAGTTTGTTACCTCGTAGAGCCTAAACTACTTAAATGATTTTAACAAATGAGGTGCCGTTGGATTCGCCTTGATCCACACTGTATCCTACGCTATATGAAGCTATGAAATAAATCCAACATGGCCGACATAAAAAACGGCGGATTTTAATCTTCTATGTATGTAAGTTTGTTAAGTCGTAAAACTTAAAATTCTTGAACGAGTTTTAACACATGACGTGTCGTTGGATTCGTATTGATTCAGAATGTGACCTAGGCTATATGCAAACATGAAATAATAAATCCAACATGGCGGAATTAATCCGTATCTACCACCTTTCCCTTTCATATCACCTATTCCTTCGTCGTCGCCATATTGAAGGTCGTTCGAAACTTAAAGGAAGAGTCGCGAAGGTCCTTTTATAGCCCCTTTCATGAAGGTTCCATCGAAGATGCCTTTTCGGAAGTTCGGCCATATACTTTACCCAGAGGATCCAGCGAGACATGGCAGAGGGTGTGTTACCACCTGTTCACGAAAACAACCCTAGATAAAATTGTTACCATCGGTAGTACATTTAACATAGTAAATATTGGACAGTACTTTAATGAAATAAAGACAAATTAAATACATGTCTTTTTGTTTTACGACTGAAATTGTGAAATGCATCCAACTAGTTTTCTTAATAACATATGCATTTAACCCTACTAAATTAAATTCCATTTAATTTTAGTGCAACTGATAGATTTCACACCTCTAAATCAGAAGTGATGAAACATTTCTATCCAGGGATTCAATTAGCATTTTCGGTTTGTGGAAGAAAAGCAAAAATTGGAGAGAAGCACCTGAATTATTCCAGATTTTATAGTTTTAAACTACAGTATGCCACACACTTCCAGTAAAAAAGTTTGGGTCGTGTACTTGACAATTCCAGGGTTACATCACCATGTATCTACCATGTTTCAATCATTCACTGTAACATATCTATTCTACTATCACTTCACGGTCACCTGCTAATGATTAGGAACCTTGATTGTAGCATTTGCATCATTGCATTGCACATTTTTGCACAGTGAGTTGTTTCGAGTCATGGAAGGTTGAAGTAAAATTGAAAGGGCGAGAGAGAAAGCAGTGATTATTTAGCATTTTTTGCATTGGGGTCAAGCACATGCAGTGTCTTTTAAACGCCATGTACATCACGTCTACATGAACATATCTAACCTGACTTTAACTAACCCCCTTCGCTCTCTCGAAATACTGTCAGTGTTTTCTTCTGGTCGTTCATTCCTAACACAAAGCAGTATTTAATTTGGTGAGGGGATGTCAGGGGTCTTTCCTGGTGCGTATTTTATCACCGGTTGTTGATTCCGAATATCATCCAAACCAAGGATAAATTCTTTGTATTTCTAGCCATTCACGTAGTATTTTGAAACTTACCAGCAACCATTAGCTTTAGGATCACACCTTCGTAATTTATAGCAAATCGAAGACTGACACGGAATGTCGCCATAAGTATTCCTCCGCATGCTACTATGTTTATTGTGTGTTGATCAACTCGAGAGCGTATTTAACGAAACAATAATGACACAGATTTTCGTAATACTTTATGGATTGCTGAATGTCACTAGATATTTATAGAATTGTCTGCGACAATTATTGGTAAAGGAATAAGTGATGTAAATCGTACATATTCTTCAATACCTAGCGGAAGATGGGGGTCATAAAAAAAGGTTTCCCCAAGGAAGCTCTTATTTTTCTGCAGTATTAATGCTAGCACGATATTTCAAGCTTCGCAAGATAAATGCAAAATAGAGATGTACACAGTTTATAACACACAACGCATCATTCCTATTTGATTTTCTTTCTCGGTAATATAAAAATGTTGAAAGGTAATTTGTGACTTTGTACATTGTGCATACGAAATATAAAGACACTTTAGCATTACACATCAGTTTATTTTAAACGCAACACACAGGAATGCATTGCTTTTTACATGCGATGGAATGCTGCGGCTAGTAATTCCGCCAGAACCGCGATAAAGAGATGCCACCTCTCTAACTTTACAAAAGCATTAGATATTTTACGTCAAATAGAGCAAATCGTGAAAAGCTATATATATACTCACCGAATTTGGGTTTTCATATTCATTCAAGAATTTCTGGCGGACATAGCACGCAACATTCCAACCAAATGTATTTTTTTGAATCATACAAATTTATTCTTGTGCATTCTGTAATTCTTACTATGGGGAATAGAGATGTGTAGTTCGCGAACAAACTGGTCTCTTTACTGACCTGTTCGATGTAGTTTAGAGGATTCACAGATTGTAGTTCGCGTAGTGAACTAAATGCGTGCGAATGCGACAGGGAGTTTTACTGATGAAAAGGACGTTTACGCACTACACCCCCGCCCCGGTTGTAGACAAATCGCGGGAAATTTCAAGTTCAACCGCGTTCGCTTTTGTGATATTTCTCAAGCAGATGTTTCTCTTTCTCTCTCTCTCTCTCTCTGACTAGAATGGTGGGTGCATCAATGCATCTCTTTCATGGCCCTCGTGCTTCTTTGAAGGAATGGAAACAGAGAGAGGGAGATATCGTAACATCACTTCCGCCCGGGGACATCTCTTCCCTTCTAATTTACCATTATTTGAACTAAAAATGTATTTCGTGAACTAGAAACAAGTACGTATCTTGAAGGCTACCACGTGATCATAAAAGACCACTGCGAACTAGTCTTTGAAACGAACTGAACTGCCCATCCCTAATGGGGAATAAATGCGATATTTTTTTGCGATTTTTTCTACATGTTTACAGTACCAATCGACGTATGGACATAATAACGGAAGTCATCTTCTCACATTTATCAACAAATGTCGCGCCTGACGAAGGACGTACGAAACCATTTCCTTCGAAGCAACAAACGAAGATACCTTCAATATTTCCTACCCGAAGGGAGTAGGAGTTAGAGGATAGGAATTGATTCCGAATGCCCCCTATGTATTCCTATAAGTTTGTTACTTCGCAAAGTGTAAACTACTTGAGCGATTTTAATAAATGAGGTGTCGTTGGATTGGCCTTGATCCATACTCTATCCTAGGCTACATGAAGCTATGAAATAATAAATCAATCATAGCCGACATCAACAATATGGCGGATTTTTGATCTGCGATGTATGTATGTATGTAAGTTTGTTACCTCGTAAAGTTTAAACTACTTGAACCAGTTTAACAAATGAGGTGCGGTTGGATTCGTATTGATTCGGAATGTAACCTAGGCTATAAACAATCATGAAATATTAAATATAACATGGCGGCAATTAACTACATATAAGTTTTTACAGGCTATCTCTGTATGTCTGTAAGTTTGTTAGCTCGTAGAGCCTAAACTACTTGAGCGATTTTAACAAATGAGGTGTCGATTGATTCGCCTTGATCCATGCTGTATCCTAGGCTATATGAAGTTATGAAATAATAAATACAACATGGCCGACATCAATAACATAGTGGATTTCCACCTGCTATGTTGTTCTGCCGGAGCCCATTTTCACTTCTCTTTATTTCCATGCGTTTCTCTACACAGTTGTCAGATCATGTATCAGGTTGATTCACATTGAATCTCTGTATTATGTTACAAACGCAATTGCGCGTCCGGGCTAGTTTTGCTCCCGAGTAATAAACACTAATTTCAGTGTACAATTTCTTGAACGCTAAGCACTGATAGGTATGTGCTTATTATAGATTTAAGCATGTTTCCTCGCGTTTATAATTTTATTGATTAATTATTTGATTACTTCAAATAGCCTAGGACACAGTATTAATAACGATAAATCTAACGACACTTCATTTGTTAAAATCGCGCAAGACGTTTAGGCTCTACGAAATATCAAACATACATACATAGATATGTAGCAGGTGAATATCCGCCACGAGGTAAGAAACATACATACATAGCAGGTCAAAATCCGCCATATTGTTGATTTCCGCCATGTTTGATTGATTTTCGATAACATCATATAACCTAGAACACAGTACGGATCAATACGAATCCAACGATAGCTCATTTGTTAAAATCGTTCAAGAAGTTTACGCTCTATTAAGTAAGAAACTTACATACATACATACATAGGTGAAAATCAGCAATATTGTTGATTTCCGTCATATTTTTTCTTCTAAATTTTATATAACCAGGGACACAGTACGGATCAAGGCGAATCCAATGATACTTCATTTGTTAAAATCACTCAAGTAGTTTAATCTCTAAGATGTAACATATTTAAAGACATACATACCAGGTGCGTAAATATGAAATCGGAATTTATGTACAGAAAAGACACAATAATTGGATGACAATGCAAAAAACTATTTTATTCGAAGTATTGGCCATCGCTAGCGTTACATTTCTTCTATTGTTCCGGCAATGTGTGGATGACAGACCAAAAAAAAAACTGTGCTTTTTGTGCTGCAAACCAGTCATAAAGCCATTTCGTACATTTTCGCCAGATGTGAAGCGCTGGTCAGCAAGTGCGTGTCCCATGGATGCAAATAAGTGAAAATCGGAAGGCACCAAGTCCGGTGAGTAAGCCGCATGCAGAAAGATTTCTCAGCCAAACGTCGCAATCGTTTCCTTGACCGGTTTTGCTGTGTGGGAGGGTGAATTATCGTGAAGCACACTCACTTTATGTTGTCTTTGGTCATATTCTGGTCGTTTTTCACGCAAACTTGATGCAAATCGATCATTTGTTATCAGTAACATTGGGTATTAACGGTTTAGCCAGGTTTCAGAAGCCCATAATAGATCACTCCCTTCTGATCCCACCAAACACAAAGCACTGTCTTCCGTCCATAGCGATTTGGTCTTGCAATCGATGTTGCCGGTTCTCCTCGAGTTACCCATGATCTTTCACGTTTAGGAATCTCGAAATAGATCTACTTTTCGTCACCAGTCACAATTCGATGGAGAAATGATTTCCTTTTGTACCTGGTGAGCAGAATTTCGCAAGTGGTTTTTCGGTTTTCCTGCTGTCGTTCAGTCAATTCATATGGAACCCATTTTCCCAATTTCTGAATCTTGGCCATGGCTTTTAAACGTATGGAAACTGCTTCTCGTGTCACATTTAATGGATCCGCGAGTTGTAGTTGCGTTTGAGCGTCATATTCATCCAACAAAGCTTACAATTCGCTTCTGCAAACTTTTTAGGTTCTCTTCCACGTTCTTCGTTTCTCACGTCAAAATCGCCACTTTTAAATGTTGTAAACCACGCATAGCATTGTGACTTACCAAGAGCATGATCACCGTAAGCTTTGACAAGCATGCGATGCGATTCTGCTGCAGTTTTCTTCAAACTGTAACAAAAAATCAATGCTGTCCGCACATCGTAGTTTGTAGGTACAAATTGCGCCATGTTCAACGCTATTAAACACTACACTATTACATGAAACTTGTCTGGTTGTGAGTTGTAAATCGTTATCAGCAGTCAAAACAAGCAAGTGGCGCCAAGGACGCAGCTTTACGGTAACCACAGTGACAGCTAACGCCTTCTATGCACAAATTCCGGCTTCATATTTACACCTGGTTGCCTGTGAATCTGCCATGTTGTTCATTCCCCCCGTATTGGATTTATGAATAAAGTTACACTGGCAGACTTTGTTAAATCGTTTTCAGCATATATTTTTCATCCAGAAACCATTGTCAAAATATATTACAGTTTGATCTAGGTTGACTTAGAAATTGAGCCAAATTGACTGGACTATTAGAGGCATTATAACAAGCTGTCACTGCTCCAGGTGTGCTTTCAGGATTATATGCCAGATATTTCCTGCGATTCCATCATTGAAATCTGCTTGTGAGGCTGGACGCCAAACAATTAATGTTTGGGCTACTAGGCAATATATGTTAAAGGATGTAACGTTATTTATAGACATCCTGTTGCTGTTTCTTCTCGTGGATATTGTGGGACCTTGCCCAGAGATAGTGTTATAAATATTATTTTAATCATGGGTAAAAGCTTTTAGCTTGTATCAAACTCTTAGATAATATATGTTCACGATAGACAAAGAGCAACTTGATTAGATACCAATTTCTCACGATAAAGTGAGAGCAGACTACTTGTATATTTAATATGTTGTTACTTAACGTTTTGAATTAAAAGACAAGGCCTTCAAGTTGTATACAAAGCTTCTTTATTGGAGGGACGCGCCCGTTATCAGAGTGAACTTCATATTTGAACCTGGTTGAAGAATTCAAGATACAATGCGATTATAAGTATTTATATACACTTTCTCTTCATAACTGCACAGGTGAATATGCACTTTACAATATAGTTCCGACCGCAACGAACCAATCACAAACTGGTGTACTTTGGTGTCCGAGACAACTCAATCGGCTTCCTATATATATGAAATCAACACATAATTACGCAGACATACTTTTTTGCGTCTCGGCCGAGACTGAGTTGGAAAAAAGATGTACACAAGTGGCTTAAATATTGGATAAAATTCAGGGTGTTATTTGTTACCGAAAGAGGTAGAGGACAAAAAATAAGCATACTCGCACCTCTTGGACTACTGGACATAAATTTCACTGAGAAAATGTCTACGTAAATTAGTTCAATGGCGCTGCAGAGAGGGTTACAGCGAACTAAAGTCACCAAAATTTATTCCCTTGTTGCCCACAGTTTTATTGCTATTCTTTATTGTATATATATGTCATAAATTTCAGTTTTATTTTTTTAAATTAAACATTGTAGATCCCCCGTTTTTTATCCTCGTATTTTCATTCTCCATAACTCAAGGATTATGCATAAATCAACAACTGGTCATACAATGATGAAACATATGACAAACTTAGCTTGTTTAGTTATTCTATGACCTACATAATTCGCAAGTCCATCGCCACAGTAAAAAAAAATATTCACCACAAAATTCTATCCTGGGAAACACCAGGCCAGTTTTCATCACAAACACCTACTTATCGAAGATCTCTTCTAATATTGTCCTCCCAACGTCGGCGTGGTCTTTCCAACAGTCTCTTTCTGTCCAGCTTCCAACCAAGAAGGAATATATTCTTCTCCCATTCGAGCTACGTTGCCTGTCCATTTTAGACATCGCGATATCATTATCTTTACCACATCGGGTGAATCGTAAAGCCCGTAAAGTTCTTCATTATGCAGTCTGCTCCATTCTACAGCCATCTCGTCCGGTTGCGGCCGTATATCTGTCTCAAAACCTTATTTCTAAACACTCGTAACTTATGTTCATCTACAGGGTTTGTACTCCAACGTTCCCAACCGTAAATTAGTATCAGCAGAATAACCGTTCTGTATATTTTTAATTTCAACTTGATATTAATCGCGTTGCTGAGTTTCTGGGCAGAATAGAAACATGCGTTGCCCGATATTAAAATATATTTTATTTCTTACGTTACCTCGTTCTTTCTTGCTACATATACTCCTAAGCATTTAAATTTGTTTGCTTTCTTGATGTTCTCATTCTTAATTTTGGTGGATCTATTTTCGTTATTCCCTGTGTTGCGGTTTGCGATTACGTGATTTGATCTCTCTCTATTTTTATCTGTAGAGCTATCTCATCGCACGCTTATAATAAGATCAAGATATTACTTTGTAGTGCCTCTATCTTCCCCTATGAAATCTATATCATCCATGAACACGAACAGTTGATTCCAACCATTCAACGTTAGTCCCTTTTTGTCTTCTTTTGTTTTTTAAAATCGCGTATTCTAAGGAAAGCTAAACGGGAGTGGTGACAAAACATCACCCTGTTCACTCGTTGCGAGTCTTGAAACTATCTGACAATATTACTTACCCCTATTTTGTTTATGAGGTCGGTGAGACACATTCTCACTAGTCAAACCAGTTCTTTTTTTAAAAAAGTCCAAATCGTACCAGTATACTATATAACTTCCCTTTTGATAGAATGATAATCTTTCTTAAAATCAATGAACAGCTGGTGAACAGTCCCATTGTGTTCCCATTTCTTGTCCGGAATTGTCTCAAGGGGAGTTAGCAGTACATTACTCAATACTTGGTAACATGTTGGGAACAACGAGATTCCGCCGTAATTATTACAATCCCATTTTCATCTTTTTTATAAACCGGAACCATTATTTGGATTTACCGTTCCTTTAGAAGCACCTCCTTCACCATATAGCATTTATAAATTGATGCAGCCCCTTGATTAGAATCGTTCCTTCCGCTTTTATTGATTCCACTGGAACTTTGTCCATTTCTGGTGATTTGAATTATTTTAATACCCTTATCGAAATTTGTAAAGGGAATCAAGAAGGTTTTGTCGCTTTTTGTGGAGGCCCTCACATTGTGAGTTGAATGCGAATGGAGATCAGGCGAAGGTCAGTTGTTGGTGTGGGTATAGCCAACATACTACCTAGTTGTAGCAGTTCAGTTACACCGTGAACGTGCGGAAGGACAGAGTGAACATGGGGCCTCCACAGAGCGTCATAAGGGCGTGTATGCTGTACGAGTTCAAATTGGGGTCAAAAGCAGCTGCAGCGGGACGGTGTCGTGACTACGCGGACAGTGTAGCGGTAGTTTACCAAGTTTAAGGACGGTGACGAAACACTCGAAGACGCACCGCGTGCAGGAAGAACAACACAGGTACCAAATGAAAATCTTCAGGCAGCAAGTGAGGCGAACAGTGGCCAGACATGTGAGGAACTGGGACTACAATCCCATGTGAGTGGAAAAACCATTCGGCAGCACCTCCATCAACTTGGAAAGCACTACAAGTTGGGTCGATGGGGCCCACATGATTTGACTCCGGGACAGAAGGCAACGCGAGCAGACACCTGTGTTTCTTTGCTGTTTCGTCTGAGGAAGGAGCCATTTCTGGACAGGGTGCTGACATGTGATGAGAAGTGGGTCCTGTACGAAGCTCCACTGCGCCGTCATCATTGGTTAGCATCCCATGAACCGGTTCCAAAACAGCCGAAACCAGCACTGCACCACAAGAAGGTCCTTCTGTGTGTTTGGTGGACTGCTCGCGGCATCGTGCATCGGGAACTGCTACCAGCTGGTCAGAGCATCAATTCGACTGTGTACTGTCAGCAGTTGAGCCGTGTTCGAGAAAAACTCAAACTCTTGAGCCAGCACTTCTGAATCGCAAAGGGGTCCTCCTGTTACAGGACAACGCTAACCCCCACGTGGCTAGGATGACCCGGAACATCATTCTACGCCTTGGATGGGAAACACTATTGCATCCGCCATACTCCGCGGACATTAAACCGTCTGATTTTCACCTGTTCCATTCCTTGGACAATCACCTTAGAGGACGCACCTGGTAGAGGTGCAAAATGCACTTGATACCTTTTTCGCTTCACGGCCCACCAAGTTCTACCGCGATGGAATCCATGGCCTTTCGGAACGTTGGCAGACGGTCGTCGATGCTGATAGTTACTATTTTTGATTTTCCAGGTACGTCTTAGGTGACATATTGATGTTCGATGGTGGTGGGTGAAAAAGCGACATAACTTTCTTGCTTACCTTTATAGATCTCAATCTTGCTAAGTCGGGATATTCACGGTTCTACGGTATAGATTTCAAAATTCCTAAGTTTGTTCTCCGATGTGTACATTAGACGTCTATCAAAATAACTTTTCCAAACATCGATAATTTTAGTTGGATCCCCCTGAAGATCTCCGCGTTAATTTCTAATCACCTCCAGTCTCGGCTGGTAACCTTTTTTGTAACGAGTTTATCCCTTTGCATATAACTCATTTTACGTTATTTGTGTTCCCGTTTTTCTCTATCCCCTGAATCTTCTGGGTTAGATATCCTCAATTTTTGTTTCTGAAAACGTGTGTGGCGTTGCGTATCGCGTTATAGTAGTGGTTGGTATTTGTTTTGCTTTTATTTCTTAGCCATCGTTGCCTTGATTGTTTCCGTTCCTCATGAAGTTTGACATTCTTCATCAAACCAATATTTGTGTTCTGCTGTAGCTTCTCACCTACACGTTCCTTCGCTGCACACTTTACTATATAACAAATTGCCTACCACATTTTACTTACACCAATTTAACTATAATTTCATCTTTATTACTACTCGAGTCGGCTAAGTCTTCCAACCTATTTGAGATTTCAAGCTGGTAGTCTGCTTCCACTCTTAGATTATTTATTCATTTAACTTAAGTTGTTTTATTTGTTCGTAGTGCACAACTTTTCTCTAAGTTTTATGATCACTAATTGATTATCGGTGTCACATCCTGCCCCTCTGTAAGACTTAACATCCATTATGCTGGTGTGTCTTCATCTACCTAATACGTGATCGGTCTTGTTGAGAATTTCGCCACCCGGAGAAACCCATTTGTATTTGTGCTGAAAGTATGTGCCTTTTACCATTAGAATTTTCGAGATCATAGTTTTCCTCCACTGTTATTGGTGATTTCCTGAAGTCTGTATTTGCTTTTAGTAGGTCTATGCTTTTCCTCTCTACCTATTTTAGCGCTGAAATCACCCAACAAAATTGTCATATTTTACTTCGATAATCGGTCAACTTTTCTAGCTCCTCATACAATGTATCTTTGGCGTTACCATAAACCCTTTCGGTTGGAGCATAGACATTTATTAAAACCGTGTTGCGCCAACGGGCATGTATCGTAACGTACGATAGTTTTCGTTTATGAACTATATATTCTGAACCATCAAAAGTATACTCCTCTTAATTAGCAATGTTTTTCCGAAATTATCTGACTGTTCCCCCGTAGTAGAAACTGTATTTGTGCTGTTGGATGTTATCCTGGCTCTCCCATCGGACTTCCTGTATCACTAATTTGCCCAGCTCGTACTTTTCGGTCTTGCGTATCGCCACCTGAAGAGAGCCCGTTTGGTATAACGTTCATACGTTCCACGTTCCTATTCTAAGGTCTTTCGCAATCCTGTTCTTGGAGCCCCATGAAGCTGTCCACGCTCGAAGATATAGATGAGAGATAATTGAGAGATAATTACCTATGAGAAACTGAGATAAAAATTAAATTATGTCCATATTGATTAGACTGGGGGTGAACGATGGCATTTAACTGATTGCTAGCGACTGCAAAATTTCGCTCATAAAAACCTACAAAAAATGCCAAAATTCGCGGCCTAATTTCGCTCACTACATTAGATTTAGCTTATAGTTCGCTTAATTCTACATTCAGGAAAAGTTTGAAAGAAAATATATAGACATATATATAATAAGAAATTATATAACGGTATATATGTACAGTTTTTAAAGAAATCAGTAAAATTTGCTGTGATAAATAGCGTAAAACAATAATTTTTACATGAAAACAATACACAATGCATGCCCATCCGAATAGCGGATGATATTACAATGGAGCTGGTGCTAAAAGTTACGTTCCCTACAATCCATTAATCCTCGTCGTCGTTCTTCTCGAATGCGAACATAGTCATGATTTCAAGTCTTTTCTCACTCAAGTTGAATCTCATATTCGTCAATACGTTGCCATAGGGAGAAGATGATCGTTCACTGTCCGCAGATTTCGTCAATATAAACATTTTTTTTGCCTCGTGAAAAATAAATATTTTTTTTCGAAAATTTCATTTTTTCCGGCGTTTATAATTGAAAATATATGATAATTGGTCATTAAATGCTGTTGAGTCCATTGTTATAAGCACTCGCTCTCCTGTCTTCTCTCTTTCCGTTTTCAGTGGACACGTACACTAAAACGAATTTTTTCCTACTTTCTTGCTTTCATCTTTCCTTTTCTATGTCTATAAAAATATTTATGTTATGAAATATTACAAATCTTGTGGAGTGCTGATAATCCTGTGGTTAATTTTTATAAGGATTTTAATATTTTATTTTATTTCTCGTTTCAGGATGAAGCCGAAAGTGGTCATTCGCCTGCTGGTTCAGACATTTGGCACATCTGATGACGCACCATCCAGATCGGGAAATGTTCGACCAGATATGTGCCGAGTTATTGGATGAACGAGTGATCGTTGAGCGGTATGAATTTCTGACATATGAGGACGCTTCAGACCTCGATGTTGACTCAACTGATCGTGAATATGGTGATGAGGATATCGACATAACAACGCAAGCCACATCAACGCAACATGTGCCGGAAGTGTCGGATGAAGAAGAAACACCGTCATCTCAAGGCAGTGGCTCATCGTATGTTCCGTCACCGGAAAGAAAGAAGAAAGGAGTCAGCGAAATGTCAGAAAAATACAAAGAACGGGCATTCCAGTACTGGACAGGCACAGTTGGAGGAAAGAGAAGATCTCTGGCATCTGTTAGATCCAAGTTTCCAAAGATCAAATCGATTGGCGTGCTGCAGAACTATGAACGATCGAGAGAAAAGATGACGTCGCACGTGAAGATGAGTACTATAAACACCAGAGTGTTTGAGAACTTCAAAGAAATGTCTGCACGCAATACCATAATTCACGACAGAACAATCAGACAGTGGGCACTGCAAATCAAACGCCAGGTTGATCCAGATGATAAACTGAATTTCAGAGTATCAGATTCATGGATTTACAAGTTTAAGAAAAGGAACAGGACCGTCTCGCGATCAATTACTCGTAAAGTGTCAAAGAACTCCGCCTCAAAATAGGATATACAGCGTAAATCAGACGAATTCGTCAAAAATTAAATCCTTGTTCATCGAACGACATTTGTTTTGCAAGCATATCCTGAACACAGATCAAGGTCATTTCGAGAGAGAGATGCATTTTGGACGAATATTTCGGCCAATGGGCATTAAACGAGTATATGCAACTGTAGGATCTACGTCGGAAACGATGCACTCATACATGATAATGCCTGTAATCTCAATGGACTTAGATCTACATTCGCCGATGTACATGTTTTGTGCAGAATCCAGCCGGAAATTTCCTCAAAGCAAAGCAGCTGATCCATCAAATATTATGTCTTATGCTTCTGGCTCTGCTAACATGAAAAAAGATCAGAAGACAATGCTGACCAATGTATTCTGGCCAAGTGTGTCTACTTTATACGAATAGCCCATGCTTCTACTTCTTCATTTGTGGTCAGCCAATAGGGATGAAGTGTTAATCAAATAAACAATTCCGGAAAGCATTAGTGAATTTGAATGACATTTAATTCCACCAGGATGCACAGGACTCATTCAGCCACTGGATGTCTATTTCTTCCGCCCGTAAAAGCATTTGTTAAGTTCGTGACTGATGCCGTTATCGCGACCGAAGAGTTTAACATCTGGCATCGGGACAACTTCATTCGTTTCCAATCCTTCACTCATTATCAGTTTTCGTCCCCAATGTTTCGAAACATGATCAACTATACATGGTACAAGTCAGGATATCTGGACGAAGAACCGGAACCATTCAGGACGCCGATGCAGTACTGCTGTGACACTGTTGGCTCTGAAGTTTGTTCATCAGATCAGTGCAGTGCTTTTCATTCATGAGATGTGCTCATTGTAACAACACGTTTTGTCTGAATCATCAACTCATTGACAGTCTGCATATAAATTCCACGTAATTTGAATTTCCTGATAACTATTTCAGGATTCCTGGTGATTTCGCTTATTACCACTGAAATCAAAATAGCATTGGCAAAGTAGTACACAGCACTAGAATAAACTATACTTTGTCAGTAAACGACGTTGACTTCATCGTTATAGTCTCTGCCTTGACCGATAATTTCGGGCTTTTAATATTCTGGCAACACTGCGAATGTCTACAGCTGGCAACACTGACGGTGCTTCACACTAGTCGCTTCTAGTGTAGAACAGCTTTACCAATAATCATGGTAAGTTACACTTCATTCTCTGCTTTCGTTTATGAGAAACTGGCAAAAGAAAACGGGTACAGTTTTACTGGACGGAAGCATCAGTTCACTCTTAACCCGTTCTCCTGCATCTCACACTCCTGCTCCGAAAAAAATAATCTCACAATCTGAGTTCCTACCCTGTCCCTCTCTTTTGGAACCAGTCCGGCCGGAATCCCCTGAACTTGGTTCGTAAGGTTCCCTTGTTAGTTTCACTTCATTTCATGAACCATTATCGATACGACTTAAGACGTAATATTTTTTTTTCAAGCCCTTAATTTTGTGAGTGAAATGGCGTTTTTTCGAACGCTCTATCTTAAATAGTTCTCGAGTTAAAAGCGTTTTAGTAAAGTGCGCCGCTGCACTTTCTTTTCCTCCTTCCCCGAAGTTGACGACCACGCGGGGGACGAGGACATTGGATTTCATGATCACTGTAGTGCCTATAATCAGAAACAAAATAGCGTTAGGCTTTCCATGCATGCTCAACCCTCTTAGATCCCGGCCTATTTGTGATGTTTCTCAAGCAGTGGTTTTAATCTGTTCAAGGTTTGCAGTTTCTCTCTCTGTCTCTCTGACAAAGACGGATGAACTAATAATTGACTCCGAAACTACAAGTCCAGGCCCCAGGGCAAAAATTAAAAAAGAGGGTAGTAATTGTGGCGATGCAAGTTTATATATATATATATATATATTGTTTCAAGGCCTTCAATATAAATTCAACTCCTAAAACAGCGTCTAAATTAATTTATTTGTCATTTAAGCGGTATACAACAACAACAAAAACTAGAACGGAACTTTTCTCTCGTGTACAAGGGTGCTAATTAGATATATTTCATTCGCGTTGTACGTACAAACATTGTTGTATATTTTTTAACGTAAGAACACTTAATTTGACTAAGTCTAAACAAGAAAAGCATAGAGCGTGCTGAGTAGTGAATACTCTTGGTGAAAAAGATGGTTTATCAATAAAACCAGGCCCAGGGTACTTTTCATCGTGGAACAAATATTTTTTTTTTTTTAATTTCCGTTTATTTTCCCGGTCTCTACAACACCAATACAAACTAGAAGTCATAAATATAATACCATAAGCATAAGAACGTTTACACATGGGTTAAAACTTCCACGTAAAAGTTGTCACAAAAATTGTATAAAAAATACCCCATCACCGGGAAAAAGATGTTGTTTTTGTTTCGATTGAAATAGATTTTTTAAAAAAATGGTACCATAACACATGCCCTCCTTCTCCAGTATATTTTTGAAACCTCTTTTTTCGCTCTGGAATCTAAAGAATACATCGAAGAAAAGAATGGATGTGATTTTCGGACTTCTCGTTGTTTATTTAGTAAAATTAATGGCTTACCTCAATGTACATCAATCATTGCAGGTAGGCCAATTACTGCATGCGCGCGAGAGATTTTCCCAGAACTCCTGTGCGACGTAACAACACGCGGCAGGTACGGAAGGCGGGAAGCTTATGATTTTGTCCTGGTTACTATCTCCCTTTCCGAATTCAATGGCCTCCGTTCCGCTCCGTTCTGCTACGTCCCGTTCACTTCCGTTCTGCACAGATCCGAATTAAATAAGTGTTTAAAATTTTAACTACAGATGTCACCATAGAAGTATGGAAACAGCTGAAAACCCTCCGCGCGTAATGTGAGTGAGTATTGGGCAATGCGAAGTCAAGGTTAGTGAGGAACGACGAAACCAAGCTTTTCTAAATCGGCTTCGTGGCCGAATGGTCAAGACGTTCGCTTCTTGAGTGAAAGGTCGCGGGTTCAAACCCTCTTGAGTCAACACTTTTTCTTTTTTTTTCTTTCGAAATATATTTTCATATGTTCGTATTTATTAGTAATAATTGCTTTCTTGCATTATTCGTACATTATCTTAAATTAGTGACCATGGGAAAGTGGAGGTTAGGTAAGGTTAGGTGCGGTCATGTATCTTTACATTTTCCTCTCTCAAATTCCTAGCGCGAGACGCTCTTCGACTTCCGCCGTATTTACTATTTCAATCCCCATGTAGTCAAGGTAGTTTGATTAAGGCAAAAAGCAACATGGATGAAGATAGATGTAGGTGTACAATTCCCATACTTGTAGGTATTCGACATATATTAAATAACAGACGAAGATTAATAGCTATTCGAAGGATGATCACAATTCTGCAGGTTATTCTGGAAGTTTCTGCATGATAAATGCGTCTCATGAACTATGAATCACTAAATAATGTTAAACCAGGATCTATAAATAACCACCTAAGTCGCCTTGACAGCGTTACGCATTTGAAGTTCTAAAAACACTTCAAATAATTATAAGAGTTCTTAATCTTAGTATTCTTAAATAAACTACTCATATGCAAGGGTATCCTACTCATATGCAAGTAATTTTCCCAAAAAGGGGAAAATCAGATTATATATATATTTATTGTGTGTGTGTGTGTGCGTGTCACTGTCACAGATTAGACTACAGTTTACTATTTTCTTAAGACAAGGTATACTTAATTTATGGGTGTAAAATTTTATTAAACATCGTTTTCTGGTTAGTTACAGTTTTCTCCTTTTATTAGCGCTATCGTTTTTAATGGCAAAGCTAGAAGTACACAGCAAAATATGGATGTGTTAACACTTTTTGATATCTCACGGCGACCATCACTTGTTTGTGTTAAGTCAATACAACAAAATGTTATTGATTTCGGTGATTCAACAGAATGGATGTGCTTTTAATGCTGATTCAACACAATATTAGTACTATCATAGTGTTGAATCACCGAAATCACCCAACAAACGGTGTTAACAAAAACAAAAATGTTTAATTAACACAATCAACATTTGCAGTGTACTACATTCGCCATTTGTGGAAATGTGGAAATTCCCAGACAGGCATAGATACTTCCGTGAAACATTTTTCCTTCCGACTTTCTAGTGGAGAACTTGCTAATAGTTTGCTGAACGATATAAAATAATCTCAAACATAAAATAAAATTGAAGTCATCATAATTTTCAAATTAACGTATTGGAATCTGAACTCAGAACACAGTACAAGATTGTTAACAGTAACTTCTCAGTAACGCCGGACACTAACACCTCCAGTATTTTTGAATAATCAGAATCATTAAATGCCTGGCATGTTAGTGCTCGTTGTTCATTACAATAGAAATTAATGTAGTACGATCAATTACTATTACATAATTTGAAGTCACTAAAAGGGAGATGGCATAACGTTATCAGACAAAGAAAACTTTCAATAATTCAGGCAAATTTGAAACGGTGAGTAATAGCACTTTTATTAAATTCTGTGTTGGATGTCGGAAATTACAGAAATAGCACATTTCAACAAACATTAATAGATGATTTATGTGTAAGAATTCCTATCGATGAAAAGCTTTGCTAGGTAAAATATCTGTTCTGCATTCTCCCAGCATCACCCATTCGGCTTCACCCAAAATTATGTAAAGACCTTTAAAAAATTCAAATTCAGATTAGCTTTGAGAGCCCTTGGTTATCAGGCTCAATTTTTAAAAAATAATCAACAAATCACAATAAGAATGACATTTTAGAAAATGGGTTGGATAATTTTTAAGGATCTCTATCAAATTAAGTAATCCATAATTTGGAAATATTTGCGATTGATAAGAAATTTGACTGGGCTATGCCGGCTTAAGTTTGTGACCTTCAAATATCTCGGCTAAAAAAAATTAGCTTCAAAATGAAATAGTTCATTTCGTTAATTTTAGATGAGTCGCTTTTCAAAATATCAGTGTTTTTCTTGATTTGTTCGGTATTTTTAAAATCTAAAAATTAAAATTATTTGTAAAGAATGTGTATCATACGATGGGCCTACACGTGCTTTTTAAACTGTATATATAAATGTGTGTGTGTGTGTGTGTGTGAAAGCGAAAGAGAGGGAGGGAGGGAAAGAGAGACGTATTTTTCATTGACTTTCTAGGGGAACTGTTTCAACTTCATAAATGAGAGTACGTTCACAAGAAATAACACTTACATAATAGTACAACAATAGCATTCGTGTTTTTACTTTCGATGCTTTAATATAGTTTGTTTGGTGGGCACAAATTGCGTATTTGTGATTACACACATTGAAATAATTATGGTTGAGGAAATGTAACGGGAGAATCTCAAATAGCTTCTTATGGAATGCATGCGGTAAAAAGCACAAAAACATATATCAAATATATGAAAATAGAATAGTATATGGAATAAAATCTGAAATCAAGGGGGGCAAGTGCCCCCCCCTTGCCTCTCCCTGCCGACGCCCTTGCTAATATGTTACCCTCTCATCTATTAATATCTAAATGGAATCCCATTGGGGAAATCTAACCAACAATATTATTTTCACAATGGGAAGTTAAAATTATTCAATGATCATGAAAATATATCATCAAAACATGGTACAATACCGATAACATAATGTAAAATCAAATCTGAAACTAATAAAATACTTACATTCAAATACTTCGGCACGGTCATTCATTTTAAACTTGCAACACGTGATGAATTCTACATATTTGTCCCAACTCCCAAGTGAAGAAGGAATTTCGGCATGCAATATGCCGCTGTTTTCTTTTCAACATGGCAGTAGCGCGCAACCGAACGGAGGGTCAAGTGACCATCTGGTCCTCCGTTGCTCCGTTCACTTCAATGCTCAGTCGAAGGGGGAATTCGGATAACCATCGACGGTGCATCCGACGGAGCAAGGATACGGAACGGAGCATAAAGTGCCAATTCGGAAAGGGGGTATATTCTCTATAGGTGGCGCCAATAGGAATTGATCTCCGCGCGCGCTGTGGCTACGTCATCCTGGACGCAAATGTGCAATGAGATTTCAGCAGAAAATTATATAAGTGTGTGCAGAGTTTTCATTCACGAACGTCTTATCTGTCAATGAAATCGCAATTTACTTACCTGAGGAGTACTAATGAAGAAATTTACTACATATAGAAATCTGAAATATTTGCAACTGATATATTCGTATAAGCAATTAATTTTTCCCATCCACCCAACTTGCTTAAAACAAATACTATTGCGTGGACATTTCTTGATATATCAAAATATCTAGTGCTTCTAAATTTTAATACTTTTTTTTAAATAAAAAAAGGCCACAGAAATAAAATCTTTGTTTTTTTAATTATATTTTTCTACTTGTTGACTGATTATTAATCTTACGCTGGTCGCTTTGGAGTAAACTCTTTCTTCTAATCTGTCAAATAGGATAAAAACTATACTAAAATAGGGAAGTGTTGAGAAGATTCGCTGCCAATATTTTCCCACAATCTTTCTTCAGTTAGGCCTACACCAGGCTAATGCCGGGAAGGTACATTCAAAATAAGCCTTGGTTGACTTTCCTCTCACACTTCATCTCCCCACTCGTATTCCAGCTTCAGCCAAAAATGTCTTAAGGTCAAACATAAAATTCAGTTCCCAACAAGGTATAAGAAACTAAAGGATAAAGAGCTGAAACGGTGAATTGTATGTAAAATTTAAAAAAAAAAGTTGAACGACAAATGTTTATAATTTATTGGCAGCGCATAATTGTAACATTTTTGTTTCAATTTGAATCTTGTTTATGGCCTTTAGGCATCAAGGCTCAGATCTGGATGAGGGAAAGGATTCCTGAAGGTGTCGACCAGGGCCTACATTGAATGCGTCATCCCGGCATTTGCCTGGTGTGACAGGGAGAAACCTCAGTCAACATGGTCGGTCGCTGGGTTCGAACACATGACCTCCCGGATGCTACGTCAACGCTCTACCACTGAGCTATGGTTTTGTCTTTTGCTATGATATAAGTTGCGGAGCCTTTTATTAATCATTCGAGGAACAAATTATTAGTCAATAAATACAAAAATAGCAAAAGAATATGAACTTATTTGTAATTGCTTTAAAATATAAATATTTAAATACACATATCCCCGTGGTGTAGTGGCGAAGATTGAAGCCTATAAATTGTGATGAAACTCAATTCAATTCATGAGGTACACACTAAATTATAACAAGAATGACAAATTACACTAATCTTTTAACGCCTACTTACTGCGATTATTCTGATGATCCGACGGAAGCTCTTGAAGTAGATGTACACCACTTTTTTATTTCCTTGCGGTGACGAACATTTGCTCTTTCTTCTTTGGATGCATTGTTCAAGTGTCGCACGCGTATAAAAGTTAGCATTCTTGCGTAAATTTTAATGATCTCCTTCTGAAGTTCTGGGTATTTGTTAGAAATGGTCCCGCCCAAAACTCTAATTACGTTAGCATTCCGCGACAATTCCGAGCCATGAAAACTTTAAAATATGATTTCAAATTGTCGTGTTCTCTCCATCCATTCGTCTGATGGAACGAGAAGTCCACCTCTCGATAATTTCTGAATCCAGCTCGAACAACCATGTTCCTGTGCTGACATTCCCAATAACTGTCATGTCGGGGTTCCAAGCGAACGATCAAGGTCCCTTGAACGGAAGGCGACATACCCAGTTAAATATCTTGGCCCATCGTCCGAACATTCAGATGACAAAGTACGCGACGAATCTTCTGTCTCGTCAAACACGATATAATATACCTCATCACCATCGATCATCCACAGTGCTTCTGACATGTCGGGAATAAGACCATTGAGAAAGCTCTTTGTCATATAATTCACGGGTTCGTCTGTAGGATGAACACGTGTTGCGTTTCATAGAAGAATATTATCAGGATTTTTACCTAAAATGAGGAGACACAATATATGTTTGAATTTAGAACGCTGTGGATCATCGTAAAATCGTCCGAGTCCTCTAATTTGTGAAAATAAATGTTCAAGACAGTGCTGATTAAACTTCAATGTTAGAACGTATTGCACATTTTCTTTCTTAAGATCTTGGAAACACCCTAGAACGGACGTATACTCATCATAAAGAGCTTTTGGAAAGGAAGCAAGCTTTGAGATTTTCCAACTTTGATGTCTCTAGTTAAATAATAAAATTTTCTTAGCAATTGGTCCTGAAACGTTTTAGGAGTGACTAATAACTGATTCATACTGTTCTTTATACATTCGGTAGGTCCTGGATTCGATCCTAGCGACCGACCATTCTGTCTGAAGTTTTTCCAGGGCAAATGCCGGGACAGTACCTACAAAATAGGCCCTGGCCATATACCCTGCACAATCTTCTCCTCCACCCTATCCCTCCGTGAGCCTCATATGCGTAAAAGCCTTAAAATAAGTTCAATTCTACACTTTATTGTAAAACAGTTTCAACATAATAATTAAAAGATCTCTTCCCCATGTCCTGACAGTATTACTGGATTTTCTGTTTCACCAAGTGCCAGGTATCTCAAGTAAGACCGTGGCCGCTACCTTCCTCATCCCTAACAACCGAAAGAGTTATTGTCAAGGGAAATAATCCTTCAATCATGATGGATGCTAAGAGTTGAATCCTGAGCCCAGAAAATAAATAGAATAAAATTAAAAGAATAAAAGAGCAATGATTATTATTAGTAATCATTAAAATGTCTTTTCCCTTTCTTGTCTGCAATTCTTATTGCAGTTTCATATTAGGCCTGCTTTATATAATAAAAATATTAATAATAAAAGAACGAGCAATGGACTGTTTCCTTCAGAATTGCTTGTTTAATGTTTAGCAGCCATATTCAGAAACGTTTTATGAGTGACTAATAACCATGGAGGAATTAAAATAGAAGGAGACGCCCAAACGTATCCCTACTTCGAAAATAAATTGAAGTCGAAAATGGCCGCCGCCCCGGTTGTATGTATCACGGTCCGCCATATTGCGTATGGAAATAAAACAGACATGCAAATAATCAGATCATTCTTTGTGCTTTTCTGTCATTTGAAAAATGGTAATGAGTTGTGTCGCTTTTGGATGCATAAACAGGTTCAAAAAGAAGGGTCCCAATGTCATATTTCACAGGAGAGTGTTAAATAAAACTTGTGTCGAAATATAAAATGTTGATATAAATTGATGACATGGAGACAATTAAAAGCGTTTTTCTATGCTTTTAATTATGCCGTCAATATGTTAATTCGAGAATTTAAAAAGAAGGATTACTGTTCTTATTTTGATAATATATTTAAATTAATAACAAGAAAACTGACTAAAGGAAATGTTAGTAGTATTCATTATATTTCATGCACTTTGGGGAATTGTTTTTCGTTATGGAGCTTTCGATGTTCACTGGAAGTTTTGGTTACTCTTTATGTTGAGCTATACAATACCTTATAAGCACTGACAAATTTGTATGTTTGTATTCTTTAACCATAATACCAAACCTTTACGTGCAAATTAAATGTGATTACAATTCAGTAATGTGATTTATAGTTTGACCGTATCAATGATTGACCAAATAAGGAAAATTTACGCGAAATATAGAACTTCATATTTTGGGGTGATTGATAATAAATCTTCGGCCTCCTCTACTGTGTAACTTGTTCTGTTAGTTAAAACAATAGATGTCTCAGCAAGGATGTGAACCCAGAATGCCAGTGACCCTGGTCTAATGCCTAATACTACAGAATCACGGACAATGGCTTTCAGAAGAGGTGTTCGATATTTTTACTTCACCGTGGCTAAGGAAGTGCAGCTTTCAAACATATTGATGTACTCATAATTGTAAAGCTTTTTGTGACAGTAAGACGGTTCCCCGTAATCAAAGTAAGTAGCATAATAAATGGGTGTTAATTTGTTAATATGTTAATAAATACCCCCAGTTCCACAAAAGTGATGACACTTCCTTTTTTTTATCTTTCACCACGAATATTCGCTACTTAACAGATATTTTGTGATTTTCGCCAAGCTTAGTTAATAATTTAGCAAATCTAATGTATTTCAGGGCTCTTACAACTTCTTAAAATTTTGTCGGACTCGCTCATTAAACTTTTTTCCTCTCTGCTCTGGATTCTGGTCATAGCAGCTAGTGCAAATATTGTTGAGTACATAGCAAAGATCCGGTTGGCATTTCATTACACAATAATAGTAAAGTGATATTAATTTATTTTACAATATAAAAATGATAGGAATACATTTTATTTCTGGAATACTGGGGCAATGAATGGAATAATAACAGAATACAACAAATAAAATGTAGTTTTATACATAACATATATTCGTTGATCATAATATTCTAAATTTAATTTTTGAAAGGTTATCAATTATATAATGGGCTATAGAGCAATGTAGGGTATATTCAGACATACTTATAGTAATACATTATAATTTTGAACAGCATGCATATTCACAGTAGCATAAGGTGCTTAACCGCGAGTCGTTTTTCTATGATTCCCAGTTGTGTAAAATCCATTTAATATGACATTCTTATATTTTCTTCTTTATACAAAAGAGCTCCAAAAATATTCACAAATTATTGTATTTAAACATAAAATAATTTTCTTGGATTATAAAATAATAATTTACAAAATAAGTTGTTAGTAGTTTTCATATATTTCACTATGAAACTGTTCAGAGTTCGAACTGGTTTATCATATTTATAAGAAAGCATTTACTTTCATAAAACACAGCTATCTATGACTTTTCGTAAATATATATTTGAAAAGTTAACGGTTAGCTATATTATTAACTTTGAGCAAGAAACATAAGTTTTCAGCTGCATTAGATTGTCCCATCGCAACACAATGCAATATAGAGATGATGCAGCAAGCTCGAATCGACTGAATACATTATTATTGAGCACACTTTGTTTCTGCGAGGCTCAATGCAAATCTTATTGCTCTAAATGTATATTTGTACAAAAACGAACGTTTTAACTATTTATTAATAATCAAATAATGTTAGTTGCCTCAAAATATAAAAAAGTTCTTCTCCAAAGCAGCATGAACATTTTAAAAAAGGTTTTCTCCTTTTTTGTCGTTCAATGATTCCGTTTTCTTTTTACGTCACTAATTGACATACAAAATTACATATATTGAGCAAGTACAATCAAAAAGTTTAGCCGGCCATATAAGCTGAGGTTTCGGAATTCAAATCTCAAGCAGTTCTTTATCAACTTTCACTTGTGTGCATTCCAGCCAGACCAACGGAGTAAAATCAAAAGAGAAAGAATATTCAGTTTGGATTTACGTCTCTGATATTTTGAAACATTATTTAAAGAACAATGCGTATCTATTTAAGTGATCTCATATTGTGTTCGTTAGACACGGATACATTTTGTCACTGTGTTTTTGTTACTCTTCTTCGTAACCTACCCACCGCAGGGGTGGAATGGAGGGTATACGCGGGTACACGCCGTGTACCCACCTAATAGTATAAATTACAGCGTGTACCCACCTCAGTGCATAAATATAAAGGAACGTGTTCCCAAATCCAGATTTTTATTGAGCAGCGTGTACCCCCCAAAAATCTTACCATTCCAGCCCTGACCCACCGTAACCATTTGGCCTATCCACTGCCGATCTGAAGTCCGCGACTTCACTGCCTGAACCACTTAGAATGTGTATATCTACTGGTCCATAAAGATTTGGCTATATTATTAATATTAGTACAATGTATTCGTTTTCTAGTGGGAGCAGTGAATTACAAGCTGCTGTAGTCAATCATATTTTCAGGGTTTTATTGGTGTGGGTGAAATGGAAGAAATTGATCCGATCGACTCTAGTCAAGGTGAACCGATAATGGTTTACTATTGCCTTCAGTTGGATGAGAAAACATGGGGGCCCAAAAAACGGGACCTTAGTAAAAGTGGGTTCCCGAGGGTTCGAATCCTGAACCCCTTTATTAGTAAGCAGCGTGAGCGAAGGCATGTGTATGTGTGTGTGTGTATAAATTATGTAACAATAGACTTTAAGAAGAAATATCTGGTCATATTGTTTTGGTGCAGGAATCAAGAATTTTGTGATGTACAGGCCGGGAAAACCGAAATTTAAAACATAATTATTGTATAGAAATGTTCTTGGGATATCAGCCAGGTGAAGTCCGACGATAGAGCCGACGTTTCAAGAACAGACATTGTTCTCATCTTCAGGGCAAGTGTACTGAGAACAGAACAAAACAGAAAGGGGGGTGGATAAGCAGGGCCCCCGAAAGTCCCGCCCTGATGAGTGACCTCTCTCCAACTTCTACCGAGGTACCGAGTAAGGATTACTAAAAAGCAAGGATCTGAGGTATTCTAGAGGTTTCTATCCGAAGACATTTACCACTACATCGGGAATAGTGAAAGAAGGTGAAGAAAGACAATAGAAAAGAACAATAGAAATTTGGAGAGGGAAAAAAACCTGTTGATGCCGGGAAAAACCCACTAAGTCTAAAATACTACAGGTATGAGTTGACCAGGTTGATTGGTAGGTATATAATCGAAGGTATGATTTTGTTAGTTGGTAAAAAACTAACTACAATCTAGAAGAGTAAAGGAAGAGCAATGGGGAGGGACGAGAGCAAAATTAGTGTGAAATGTTCCTCGCCTGCAACTGGTACTGGATACTTCGCTTCGCCGTCGTCCAGGCTTCCCACACACAGGGGGGAAGCTTCCTCTACTGGACTCCCCTGCCTAGGAAACCTTAGCCCACAAGGTTTGGGAGGGTGATCAGGGGGAAAATGGTGTGGCAGTTGGGATCGGGGTCCTGCATCTGTAGAGAAAGCTGGGAAACCTGCATGCTTTCCGCCTTAGACTGTTGCTACCACGACGAACACTGACCAACTGGAGTTGATTCACCCCTTCCACCTGGCGTGGTTGCTTCTGGCATCAGGTACATCGCTGCGCTAGGCTTCCCTACAACAGCCGCTCACGGGCGCCAATCGTCGCAGCCTGTTGAAGTTCCACAAGTTTCACTTCAAGGTCCCATATGACTGTGCTGCAGGTGCACGGGTACAATCAAGAAGGTCAACTCCGCCCACGGTTTCCTCAGCTTTCAGCAACCTGCCCCATTCAACTGGTATGACTACAACTGGCACTAGGTTGTCGCTTCGCTGTTACCGGGGCTCCCCACATATAAAGTATGCATGCCATCCCGGCCTGCTGCTACCGCGGCTTCCGTTGGCCAGCTTCATCACGCCTCCACTGTTGTCTGCGCTCGTCAAAGGTCCCATTCGCTCCCCTCACTGAGACCATTTCAGGTGTACTATATATAGTAACGATAGGGGGCGGAGCTTAAGAATCCATGTCCCTGATTGGTTGGCCTATAGCTTGACGTTGATTGGTCTTTTTCATGTATGCTTTCTTTATGGCTGGTGTCCAAGTCTGACTAAATTGAAATCCTGTATCTCTGTTGACATTACTAATAACATGATACAGGATTTCAACTTAGTCAGACTTGGACACCAGCCATAAAGAAAGCATACATGAAAAAGACCAATCAGCGTCAAGCTATAGGCCAACCAATTAGAGACACGGATTCTTAAGCTCCGCCCCCTATCGTTACTATATATAGTACACCTGAACTGGTCTCAGTACACTTGCCCTGAAGATGAGAACAATGTCTGTTCTTGAAACGTCGGCTCTATCGTCGGACTTCACCTGGCTGATATCCCGAGAACATCTCTATAATATTCGCCGCCAGGAAAGCTTCAATTCTTATAATTATTGTAATTTAAATATACAACAAACTTCCTATCTTTCGCACAGGCTGAGAAAAGTTTAATAATACAAATAAATGGTGTCCCCAATAAATGTATATATTAACCATTTTGACATTTTCATTACTCATCAAACCCATCTGCTCGCCTCGATTTCTAAGAGCAGACAGAGAAGGACTGCATTGGCGAGGTTTCCCGAAGTTGTCATGTTCCGAAGATAGCTGGCACATTTGTTATCTCCTAGGGTTAAGTGAAATTAACACCCACTCAAGCTTAGTACCCAATAAGCCGTAAAGAATTGTATACTATTTTGACTCCGCTGGAACCTTATGAGGATGTTCTGATAATTTCTGGACAGAAAATATATTTGTATAGTGACCAAAATCCCTGCTCCAAATACTGAGGATGCGGGATTTAACAGCTTTTTACAGAGATGATGTATTCGTCTTAGTCGCTTTAATGCAACGCTATGCCATGTGTCTTCATTAACATAGCAGCAGACTACCTGAGCAGATTTAAAGCGAATCTATTTATAGACACTGATTTCGTGGGGAAGGAAATCATTAATAATTATTGCCATTTGGAAGACGAACAGGTAGAAAAAGGGCGAAATTACTCTCGAGGATCGAAGGGTTCGCAATCTCGATGTCTCGCAACTGCACAGTTGAATTTAACTGTTCTTTACGACAGCAAAGAACTGAAAGAGATAAGAACAAAAGGGAAGGGAAAAAAATCGATGATTAGACGTGCAACTAAGAACATCAAGTGAAGTGCACATCAGACATTTTGACATACACACTTACATACATATAACACACATACACCATACATTCCCTTACACGTACTGTACTTCGTTTCCTGTTGCAGTTTTATCTTTTTAATTTCACATTGCATCCCGTATACGTCGTTTCCCCATCTTCTCACACCTCTTTATAGAGGTGGCGAGCCTATGAATCACGTTTAATACTTTTATCACCAATTATTCTATACTTTTTCACATTTTACTCAAATCATATTTATAACTTTTTCACGCTTATTTTAATTCATTATTATATACTCATATCTATACATTTTAACAGGCCAATAGTCTAAACTGGCTGAGGCCTTATTCGCTCCAAGGAGCGTTTTAGAATAGAATAGAATAGAAAAGGGAAGGAAGAAATTATGCGAGCCAGCTGTAAGGGGATTCCTGAGATTTTTAAGACACCAAAAGGAAAATAAGTGTTTTTGACGTCGTTTTTTATTCTGGTCAGACGGAGGAAGTAAACACTGACTCTTTGTTATATACTCTCATTGATCCAGTGAGAATATTGGAAACACAAGAGAAAGATGATGTTTTTTTTATTAAACTGCGACCTCTCCTTGAGGAGGTGAGTTAACTTTAAATAAAAATGAAACAGGAAAATTTGAAAACAAGTCAGGTTTGGTATTTTTTATTGCACATAATTGCACTGTTAATAAAACAGTGATAATTTTTAGGTGGATGTTAGGAATGAGGTTCCGTATTTCTTTTATTGTGCACACGACTTGCAGATAATAAAATAGTGACTATTAATTTGGTGGAAGTCAGGAGTGAAGTTCATTTTTTTTTGCACATGCACTTTTACAGTTGATAAAATAATGATCATTTTAGATAGAGATCAGGAATCAGGTTCAGTTATTTTTTATTGCCCACGCAATTTACTGCTAAAAAATAAGTGACAATTTATTAGGTAGAGGTTAGGTATCAGGTTCGGTATTTCTTTTACTGCAACGCGATTTACTGTTAATAAAATAGTTACAATTGGTTAGGTGGGGGTGAGGGGTCAGGTTCTTTTTTTTATTGTATACGCGATAGAAATCGCAAGCAGAAGATGTAGTAACCGCGTATATAAAAAATCGGCCTAATAAGTGTTTCTGGTGTGTAGTGAATAATTATGTTGGTGGCTGTTACATCACATCACGATTTTCTTATTTTCACTAGCAACTACCAATTCTTTCCTACTACCTGCCGACAGTAAAACTTACTGTTAATTAACACAAAAGAGAAAATCCTGAACAGTGTTGCACGGATATAACATACTTTCAGTCGGCACGTTTGATGTCACTTCAATTATAAGTCCTTACCACTTGAAAACTACTTCATTAGAATGCACTCCGCCTGCATTATTGTAAATCTTACACACTGCCGAATAAAACATTATCATCCATTCTACCTGTAATTTTTCAATTTTCTGATGCCCGGTTGCAGTATCTGTACCCGATTATATAATGTATGATATTAGGTTAATCATCTTATTTTCTTATTAATAGCATGCTATTCTCCCTGTAAAAATTCTTTACTTCGCACACTGCCTCACATGGTGCACTTCCGGAACACAGATGCGAGTAAATTGATCCTAAGAATATCTGCTCCTCCAGCCTTATTCTACACTGCAAGGTTTGTTGTATGTCGACTGTGTTCTCCTGCTCCGATTTCAAAAAAAAGCCATCGTGTTTCTTTCGTCGAGAACTATAAGAATCAGGTAAAATAGCACTGCCTACACGTGACCTATATATAGTTGTACATGATGCGCATCACCTTTAATACGCCATGTGCTCTTTCTGACCACCGAAGCTTAAGAATAGTCCCAGGTACTTTTAGCAATTTCACTTATTTACTGCTTCCATAACTCGAAATTATGAAATATTGCGCTTCGACAGTTACACGTAGAAAACATTACATTTCTCCTATTCATTTTACTTTTGGGGAAATCCAAAGTAAAATTGACCCGTGAATTGCTGTGTTATCTTATAAGTAGAGACGGTAGTGTAGTGCGATTTTGGTCTATATTAGTGAATTGCTATTTTTATTTATTATTAATAGGTAGAATCTCAAATGCAGTGCCTCGGGGTACCCGGAGATCAATTGTGATAACATAATTCCAGTTTCCAAAGTGGATTCTTTCTCTACGTGTTAGTCTATTTAAAACTAAGTATACATTCTTGTAGGCGTCTGTTTCTCCGGTGTAAATTCCGAACGAAAGATGAGTTTCTGAAGCGTAATGAAGGCCCTTCACAGACATCATATTCCATATTACTTTTGAACCGAAAACATATCCTTGAGTAATTCGTAATTGCCTATTTAGGTACTTACGTGACGTTAAGTACTTTATCTATACTTCAAATTATGTTACATGCCTTATTACGGTTGCGTAGAATTCAAAATGTGATGTAAAATCCATGGGTGATGTGAGTGACGCAGAATCGTCCTTCTAAATTGAGTACTTGCACTCACATCACCCAGTGGTTTTTCATAACATGTTAAATTTTATTTAAGTCCTCTCAGCAACTTTGGCTCAGGCCATATAGGTGATAATGGGATAAGTGTTAGAATGAAGGAAGTTAAAGGAAACTGAAGAATCCCGAGAAAACCCACGCTCACGCTGTTTGTCCACCACAAAGCCCACGTGACCTGAACTGGGATCCAAGTAAGGACCTCAAACAACAGAGGTTAGAGCTCTCCCAATGAGCTACACCATATCACATTTTGAGTTCTAGTCATTTAAAGTATATTGCGCGTCGTACAACAGAGTTAATGCAGTTACTTACCGCTAATTTTGTATTTGTTACAGTTTGCAGCGAGGTGATCGCCAGTAACAATATAAAGTTGGCAGGGAACCATTAACTTGGCTGCTGCTGTTTGCGGTGTGCGAGTACACTTGCTGGTATCACACGGAACTTTTACGGTATGTGTAGGTTGATAATTTAACGTTAAAAACACAACATTGAAATTTCGTGGAACGATAAAAACACATTAGACATATACGTATGTATTGTTGCATCTTTTGTTAGAGATCTTTGTTTTACATTAACCTTCAATACTTATTCTGAAATTTACCAACTACACTGTAAAATTACTAAGTACGGGAAAAATGTATCAAAATTCCCAATAATCCAGAAAACCTACAACTGACAGGAAATTCAGCGTAGAAGTTAAAAGCCCTGGAACAGTAGGCGTTTGGATGTGTTGTACCATTAATGCTGCAAAACTAGTTAAATTCATCAGCAACTTTTAAATGTTTATCAACTTATGTTTCTGTTTTCGGTAACATCTGCGCCACGCTGTCGTGTACTTTTTGCTCTTTGAGTTTCGCTCTTTGCCATGTTCTGCTTTTATTTTCTGCCTTTCCAATTCTATTCCGATAGTACATTTTTTTTGCTGTTTTAAGAAGAATATACTTTCTTATATCTTTCTTTAATAATCCCAACTTGAAATCGGTCTGGAAACGGAACTTGAAGTCCAAACTCTCGTAGTCTTGAAATAACGTTTTTCAATTTGGGACTTTATTGAAGTGGGAAAGGATTACACTATCACTGAGTACAGGGAAAATATTATACCCGAGTTCCCAATGACCTAGAAAAGCTGCAACTAACAGGAAATTCAGAATGCAACTCTAAAGCCCTGGAAAATAAGTGAAATACTTCTGAAACTAGTTTTATTAAATATGGATTTTTGCTCCCCTGAATGTTTTACTTTACACCTTCATTTTGGCACAGCAATAATTTCTTAGGGTCGAATTCAAAGTCATATTTTGAGAGCGTTTTCAAATGGCATTTGAGTAAGAGCATTTCGACATTAATTTTTGTACTTAAGAAATGGCTTATTCATAGTAACTTTTCAAGTACATCTTTTCAGAAATTCATTTTGAATTAGTGGGTGAAACCATATCTTGTTCAAAACTTTCTCTCATGAAACACATGGTAGCCAACTGATCAGCATTACGACTTGCATGTAATATTTGGCTTCATATGTCAATGAACAATGTTGTAGTTTGTTCATATAAAACTAATTACATTGGGAAAATGTAAATTGTGTTCGATAAGTCTGATTCTTAAGAGGGCTCCTCGCTCAAGTTCTACCATTGAATTTTAAACACTGTTCCCATTTCTACTTATGATCCTCATGACAAAGTGCAGTTCATGCTGTTTGTCTACGGTATTTCTGTAGTATCTAGACTTCACATCAACATGCAAACCTGTGGAAAATAAATATCCTAAAGTTTTACTGCGCCCATTTTCCATTACAATGCCTTTCTATACGGTATTTCTTTACTACTAGCAATTTCTTACTTCGTTCTAACCTACAAACCTTAGAAGTTGCATTATTTCCTTTATTTGCACTTCCAATCCCATTAAGAATTCAACTTCTATTCTACAAACTTATGAACTACGTGCACTTCACATCATTTAAAGCTGTTAAACATATGGAATACAAAGTTTTAATCTTTTTTGAATAAATATTACTTTTGCTTTCCAAGACAAGGTAAGATAAAATGAATTGTATGGGCGGTAACAGCACTATGGCTTACGCCCTATTTAGCTTTCCAAGCTTCCACCAGCTATTGAGTCGTATGTACCACTCATTCCCTTGCAAACAATTTACACAGGCATTTCTAGAAACACATAGTGACATCCAATAATCCAAAAGTGTTACGAAAAGGCATGTGTCGTTAATATTTCGTAAAAATACGTACTCTAGTTGTTCACAATATGCAAGTATGACGGCATGGGGAGGAATACTGATTGTTACTTTGTGTAATGAATGATACGTATTTTGCTACAGAAATGCAACGGACTCAGTGTCGAGTTTTCTGGTGGAAATTGAGGTTTAAAGTGAAGTGAGAGTAGTACAACAGGGCCGTATTACAGTTTAGTTATTTGTAACATAGGGCACTGGAAACAACTCAAAATGCTACGTTTTATGTTCATATAGCTAGGAAACCTACTAACAGCGTGGGAAATAATAAAAAAAAGTGACCTAATGTGGAAGTTAAGATGTCTTCATTAAATTAAACATACAGACATTAAGACGTCGAAACCTGCTATAATCTAGGGATGTGTAGTTCGCGAACGAACGGCTTTTTACTGACCAGTTCGAACTAGTTCAGAGGATTCACAAATTGTAGTTCACAAGCGAACTAAATGGGTGCATATCTCACATATATAGCAATAGAAAAGCAGCAAAGATAGAAAAAAACATATATAAAACAGTGAGAGAAAGTTTAGTTCGCGTAGTAAACTAAATGCGTGCGCATACGAGATCTAGTTTTACTGACGAAAATTATGTTTCCGCACCTCACCCCCCGCCCCGTTCGTAGACAAATCGCGAGAAATTTCAAGTTCAACAGCGTTCGCTTTTGTGATGTTTTACTCCGGTTTTTTTTCTCTCTCTCTCTCTTTCTCTCTGACAAAGATGAACTAGTTCACTTCGAAGCTATCAGTCCAGGGACAGAAATTAAAAGAAAGAAAAAAGAGAGTAACTGAGGCAATGTTAGGGTGTGTCAGAATGTCACTGTTTCCGTTCTCAGTTCCAAAATTTATCTCCATGACGGGACATATACCAAATATTTAGTGCTGTAATCTTTTATATAGAAAATATCCGTATACAATTTTCATTGCATTATGTCTTGAATTTATTACAAAAATAATTCGTCTCTTCCTATAGTAATATATGATGCATGGTTAATATTTCTATTTGAATTCCTTATCTTTTAACTGTACTATATATGAATTATGTAAAAGAAATGTGCTCAAAATTATTTTATTCTGGGTTGTCTATTTAATGAATAGAGTAGATTAAATGGGAAGACGCTATCTTGCTATTAATAAAATTCATATTTTTGTGTCCACTCCAAAAAAAAAATCATAATTTATGGAATAAAAGGTAACTCTCTTAATACTGCCTTTTCAATGATAGTTATGGATGTTTCCAAACGGAAAGAATTTTCATGCGCTGCATGGCATACAAGTATTCCTATTCAACGTGCTTAAACAACAAAGAACTCTTAAAGAGCAAAGCGCTGGAATTTTTGAAACCACTTTTTCTACCGAACTAGAATGGTGGGTGAATCAATGCGTCTTTCAAGGCCCTCGTGCGGCTCTGAAGGGAGTTGGCAGAGAAGGAGGGAGGTATTGTAACAACACTTCCGCCCGAGGACATCTCTTCCCTTCTAATTTACCGTTATCTGAACTAAAGTTGTAGTTCGCGAACTAGAAACCTAGAAACCAGCACGCATCTTCAGGGCTATCACGTGATCAGAAAAGCCCTTCTGCTGCTATAGGGAGACCATTTTGGTCGCGAACAATTGAATTAAAGGAACTGGTCTTTTGTACTGCTCTTTCCAACGAACTAGTTCACTGCGACTAGTCTTTGAAACGAACTGAACTGCCCATCCCTACTATGATGCTGTTAGCCTTAAGCAATAAAAAATTGGGAATCTTTGTATCACAGCTTTGTCCATCTGCCCGTCGACAATTTTCAGCTCTTGAGTTACCAGGACTACAGTGATTGAGGTATCGTTCGAAAGGCCCCAGCGAAACTTTTCATACTACACATAGATCATCCAAATCGCATGCTCGCTGCTGAAACCAGGCCATAGCACAAATGCACATTTCCTTGACTAGCATCCGTGTCTCATGGTAGTTTTGTCCTCTCCATGGCACAGCACAGAAACTAGCAGAATCAGGCATCTTGTTTGCGACATTCTAATACAGAGTTTCGGAACGGAATGATGACGTCAATCGTCAGCTATGCTAACGAATTGTCATTGAAAAATGGGATAGGTTTTTTCGTCAATCAGAACCAAGCAGGAAACTGAATCCGTTTACCAATTCACTCGTTTCAAGATATCTTACTCCGACTTCGAAGATAAATAAAGAAATACAAAGTATATACGAGTGCGAGGAGCAATGAAATCGGGCATTGTCCTGGTTTAACACGAAAAGTCCTAAAAAATTTAGTCAGGATGGTCGGTCGTTAGGATTGAACCTAGGATCTCCCAAATACTTATCCAACGCTCTATTACTGAGCTGCGGGCTTCAAACACATGGTCGATCCGAAAACCGTGATGTTACCGCAGCACACACAATATTATTATACGGTATAATGAAACGAAACACTAGGAAATTGCTGTCCTGTTTGTACTGCGGATAGCTAAAGAATCCGGATTTGAAATCCGAATTTGGAATCAGGATTTGAAATAGTTCTCTCGAAATCTGGAAGTGACACCCGGATTCCGGATATGCAATCTAGGCGCGGGTGCCATCCCCCAATGAAGAGGACGCAGTTCTCCCCTAATTTCATAGACCCATCTTGCTTCAAATAGACAGTACAGGCTTCATTAACTTAACGAATTGTTTCCATTTCATTTTCGTAAGAAATATTACCAAGCTTTTCCAATCTTACAGTTCTTAACTTCTTGGTATATTTCAAATGGAATTACAATGAATATGAAACCAATATTTTATAGCATGCATATGATATCGATATATTTTTATTAATACATATTGCAACTGGAAGTAGGAATTATTCATAGATTGATCATAATACACAAGGAATGGCTTACATAATAAAAACATGTTAGGATAGTTTTGACCGTTGGAACGTTGCTTCAGATTACTGATTAATAACTTCTTTGTTGAATTTACATGAAAAGAGTATAGTGGGCAGAAGGCATGAAATTAATGTTTTTTCTTTGCATTTTATTTATGGCCTTTAGACATCTAAGGCTAAGACCGGGATAGGGGAGGGAAAGGATAAGGGAAGATGTCGGCCATGACCTATGTTGAAGTTGCCATCTCGACATTTGCCTGGTGTGACAGGAAAATAACTGGAAAATCTCAGTCATTATGGTCTCCTGTTCTTACTCTCTCTCTCTCTGAGAACTCATGCACGTTCTGCTTATAACTACTGACAGAGACAATAAAAAGAAACTCGTACAAAATATTTATGCTTGAGAAATTAGAGAACTAGACGACATCCTTATATGGTTTCAAAAATTTCTTCTGGATCCAACGTTGTTTGAGTTCTTCGAGCTCTGCAAACTCCTCAGTCCTCATCCGAATGTAAAGTACCACTTTCACTTTTGTCTAGATAGCTACTATTCGTTCAGTCACATTCTGCTTCCTCATCTCTCTAAATAAACCAACATAAATTAAATCTTTCGTCGCAGATCATAATATTGTACGGAAAGCTCGAATATTTCTGCAATACTTCCAGGATCTACGTCGCAAAATTGATAAATATTCAACCATTTACTTCTTCCGATGTTTGTAAAGACACTAGCAGAAAAAAATAATCGTCGGTGTAATCTGTATATAAGGCTAACAATTCGTCGGCTGAAAATTATAAGGTTATATCTAAATCCATAATTTCTTAATGTTAATTAGAACCTTATAATTCTGAGTTGACGAATTGCTCTGAAAACTGGCATCGAGCTGCAAGAGTATAGTCAATGCGCTGATATAAAACTCTCGTTCAATCGCCGACAAGAGTCTGTTATTAGATCGTTGACTCAAGGTCTCCAACTTCCTCAAAACACCTTTTACAAGGTTTCTTATTTGTATTCGTGCAATTTATGTTTTGTATTTAAAAGTTTAAGGTATGCAATCAACGAATTCCAACAATTATCTGTTCCCTACTTCTGTAGCTTACTTTTAGTTAATAATCTCTAGATATAGCCCAATTCCGCCAGTTTCCACTGGGTATATTAATAACAATAATTAGGCTTTCAATCAGTAATAACAATTCAATCAATCATAGATCAGAAAAAATACTGTACCAACAAACATAGACTACCCCAGTAGTACACAAACGTGTTTTGAACGTTGAGTTTTTATTTCGTTAACAATTAACAGTAGTTATAGCTACATTTTTGGAAAGAAATACCCATTACACGACGTCATCGTTTCCACACCAGACGCTTAACATTGTCTCTTGTAGGAGAAATTGCATTTTGTTAGGGCTCAACCATTACTTCCTGTTTCTCTATCTCTCTCTGTGTGTTTTTCTGGACGGAATGGTCGATGTTGTTCTTCAGCTAGCCGATAACGGTCAAACAAGGAAGCACACATGGTTACCCACAAATTTATTTTATTTACCCGCGGATCGTCAGTCTAACGTTTGACCGCCTTTACCTTCCCAGGTGCCCAGGAATACCAACGACACACACTGGTACTCAATTTGATAGAAGGCTGAGTGAACATCAGAGCTACAGGCACAGCTGAACCCGGATCACTTCAGGTGACCTAGCTTGACCCGATCAGAAACTTGCCCAGTTCAGGCAAATATAATTAACCGGAAATTTCAGCCTTGTATTTTTCATGCTCTTGGGATAACATCTCTGGTCCTGGTCACCTCTGAAAAGAACACCGTTCAAACGCAAGGAAGTAATTTAAAACTACTTTCTCCTCCGGGTTACCGGGTCTAAATTTTGTCACCGATTCAGAAGCCAGGCCAGACCCGGTTCAAAACTTGATCCTAATGAGTAATGACTCGATTAAGACGTTTCAGCTCTGGCTATCATGGGAGTACTGAAGAAAATTGTACAGCGTGTCCTGACCAGGATTTGAAACTCGGTCTGATCAATAGTCAGGTGCGCTACCGCTTGAGCCATATACACAGATAAATGTCGTAGATAACACACTTCTTGCGCTGGCACGGCAATGATATTCTGTCTTTTGGCATTAAATTAAAGGGAAGTAACTGTTGTAGTTAGTTGCATTCAATACAGCCTGTTATAGAAAATTACTAATAGTCACATTTCTAACCAGGGTTCGATTTGTTATAAATTACGAAGGAAGGATCCTAAAACTAGTGGTTGGTGGTAAGTTTCAACATACTAAGTTTACCTGTTTGGGTAGAAAACAGAAATACAAAGCTGGGCCTGTATACACCTAGCTGCGCCCAACTTGGTATAAACATTATTCGACAGCTGTGGATTCTCTTGAACCTACGCACTGCATTTATCAGTGTTGCCAACATATTTTAGAAAAAAATATGCTTGCGTGGCTAAAATAATAGTAAGCGGTGATGTCAACGAGACGAGATTTAGGCTGTCTCGTCTCGAAAATGTCTTGTCCAGAGAGTGTCTCGTCTCGAAATGATGTATACTTTACATTACGAGAGCTCTGTCTCGTCTTTTCTATAGTAATTTCGCTGTCTCGTCTCGTAACAGTACTATTAATAGACAATAGCCTTTGAGACTGTTAGTAGAATCGCACCAACTTCTTGTTCTTCTTCGTATTATTATTATTATTATTAACATATATACTGTGATTGAATTTATGGAGGTGAGTGGAATTTTCTACTAACAAATATGCATTCCCTTATACGGTAATTCGTTACGTTCATTCCTGCGGGGATTACTTGAATCTTACAGTCCAAATGAAGTTTGAGAATCTGGACTAGACTTCTTTGTTCGGTCAAAATTGAAGTTTTTAAAAGATGCAGCCTTTTATGAAAACGGAAGTAGTTTCAACTCATCGCAATACTCCCTTTTGTTCTTTCTTTTAGAACGCAAAACCAATCACATTCTATTTATTGTTCAAACAAATAGGTAGACAATATTGTAGTAATGTTTAGTAAAAAGAAACATTTTCGTTTATTTATTTATTTCATTCTTGATATCCCAATATCTTAATAGCTACTGCTATAATTTCTGACCACCAGAAGTTCTGGCAGCCGATAGTCATTCTCCCCTCCTTCGGTGTCATTGGAATTCATGCATTCTTGCACCTTAAAATGCAAAGGAAGCCGTCTTTGACCATCGGACTGTACGGTGTAGTGGATAAGACACTTTGTAGCTACGCTAAGGGCATCGGGTTCGATGCCACTTCAGGACAGCAATTTATTTCGCTCTTCTTTTAAAGGAGATATAACTTTTTTACTTTCCTTTTCGAAAGATGTCAATATTTTGCTCCGCTACCGAACGTAAGTGAAATCGGTTGGTTAAAACCAGATTAGATATCAATTTTAAGTTTTTAGTTTACACCGTATGGCCAGGAGGTTGATGTGCCAGTCCGTACAGTTATATAAAAAAATATGCTTCTCCCCCACCTATGGCCAACATAACAAACAAAAAGTACGTATCTAATTATTTTGCTAAATACCAAATTTCTTATTTTTAGACTTAGGGATTCCGAGATAT
>JAGDQP010016251.1:11509-40544 GCA_022664845.1 Lepisma saccharinum | reverse complement strand
GTATCGATCTCAATAGGTATATTTTTCTTCGAAATCTTCCTAAAAATGCTCTGCTTCAATGAAATACGTTGGAAAAGATATATATGCACATTTTGAAATTTTACACAAAGTGAAACGTTCAACCGAAAACTGGCTGAAAGTAGGTTAATCCAAATAGTGGATGCAGCTCAGCTGCCTCCATTTCTTGGATGAACGTTGTGTCTTCCATTTTTACAGTGTATCTATTCAATGCATAAAATGAAAATAGCGAAATAATTTAACTAGTTAGAGAGACTCGTTCAAGCAGATACTGACAAAACCTCCAGGATTTTCCCTGGTGCGTGAGGTTTTCATCCACGGTAGTTGATTTCGAATATCATCCCAACCAGGGATAAATCTTTATATTTCTACCCAAACAGATAGTAGGTTGAAAGTTACAAGCAAATACTAGTTTTATAATCCCCCTTCGTAATTGATAACAAATCGAACACTGCCTAAACCTTTACCATGAAGCATAATAGAGATTAAAATGTTTACATTCGCAGTTAATGTGGTCTAATGCCACATATCAGTCATTGTTTAGGGCAGATATTTGAGCAGATTATGAGGTAACAGAATTAGCAGTAAAAGCTTGTGTAAAAAGGTATGAAATGGAACCTGTTGGTTTAACGTGAATAGAAAAATAGATTGTTTTTGTAGATTTGTACCTAATATAAGAGAGCCTGTTAGTTCATTAAACTGACGCCGGATGCGGTGGTCGACTGACTTGAGGCAGAAGGGTTCAGTTCACGGAGTGTCAGGAACGTGTCCCGGGTGGTGTTTGTGGAAACTTAAACTACTCGTATTTCTTTGAGACTTGCAAAGTAATTAGTACTATAATGACATAAAAGGGAAGTTTACGAAACGTCCTTGTATCTGATTAAGTTTCTGCCTTCTATTTCCTTAATTTTCTTCATGGAACCAACGCTTGATGGACAAATCATTTCTATGAATTTAGTTGTAGGAATTCTCGGAATACTGCGTTTAAGAAAACATGCCAATTCACTCAGTCTTAAGGGTGGTGTGGAAAAGGCTAAAAAATTAAAGGTTCTGATGTGGAACCGAAGGGAAATTACGATACCAAAATATAGTCTAGTTTTGGTCTCTTTTCGCCTCATGTGCAGCTCTGAATAAGTGCTATATTACTCTAAAAGAGAACCATACTTTGGCATTAAAAAATAATCTATAATTGCATGAAATACGTCCTGAGAACATGAAGCAAGGTTTTAATACTGAAGTTGATTTGTAGAGTAACATTTAAATTTGAATATTCAAGGCCTTTGGGAAACGTACTTTGGCTCTGGCCGAATGGATAATAATGCGAGAATCTGTGGAATGAAGAAAATGGAAGAAAAAAAGGGAGAACCCCGAATCCCCGAGAAAATCCACGCACAAAGCCTTTGTCCACTACAAAGCCCGCGTGGAACGAACCGGCGCACCAAAAGTTCTATGGAGTTTCACTGTTTGAAAAATTACTTAATTAGAAACTCAAGAAAAGTATTATGTCTATTTCAATCAAAAATGCACTTAACACAGCCATGTGAAGGTGTGGTCATTTTGAAGAGAAGTAGCAAACTGACTGAAACGGTGTATTGCTTTGGAAGGTAGAAAATCAGTATTAAGGAGAATATGAAATAATGATAATAATTGCATGGTGTATTAGGGGAGGGGCAATCCAGCAGAATGCTCAACATTGAGTAATATGAGTAAATGACATTAGGTATAAATAGGTAAAGTCTGAATATTCAGGATAACTGTTACCAGTAGGTAATATGAAAGCGTGTTTATATATGGATGCTTTGGTAGAACTTCACCTACTGTTTCAACCACAAGCCGCCACTGCTACAAGAGTGCTACTTGCAAAGAAAGAAAGAAAAAATGACAATAACAATGTTTTTCTTTCAGACACACACACACACAAATGCCAAGTGACACAAACTATTACAGTTCATTAATTATAATGACATTTCTTGTTTACCCACATAGCAGAGATATTTTATGCATATTTGTTTTCCACTGGACATTGCTTCCGTATATAAATGCGTGGTGGCGTCTTCGTTACAAGTTTATTTAGTTTTTACCGTATAGTTCATTCTCTCAAATCATGAGGACCTGAGATAAGCTGAAAGGTATTAATGAGCAATTCTCATAAAATCTTGTTCTAATATCCATGCAGATCCTTCACTTAACTTAAGCTTAAAAGAAAGCCTGCATATTGTATTTTTTTTAAAAAAAATGAGAAGTTAATAGCGTATTACGCCAAGAGATAAATCTTTTGAAGTAATTTTGCCTCTGCGGCCAAGCAGTTTTCAGTTTCATGGAGTTCTATTGTATTGTAAATATGTTTCACAACTGATGAAGGAATTTTCTGTTTCATGCAGTTTACTGAATTGTAAATACGTTACAAAGCTCATAAAGCTATTTTCAGTTGTGTATCTTTAAGCCATCTTGCATACATGTAATATTTTCTCAGAATTTTCTTTATAAATCCTAACGCTATTTGTGGACAAACCAAACCAAAGCTATAGCTTCGTTTATCGTAATAAAGAGGCAGGAAAACATAACCCTGGCCACAAGTTTTCTGCTTTGACCAGAAAAATGGTACAGATTTAATATTTGCGCCTTAGGAGATAACCAATCCACTAAATGCTCTGAGGACAATAAATAACTCAAACATTATTTTCTGTACATTTATTATCTTGTAAAGGTTTAGTTACAAAACATGTTTTCTTCTTTACATGCTGAAAAGTTACACAGTAAACAAAACTAACACATTGCACTAATAATTTCTCAAGTTCAGGTAGGGAAAGGAGATTTCATTTTTTTTTATTTTGCGAAGTTCAAGGCATTTCACTGATTTTGTCGCGAACGGATCACTGAACAAAAAATCATAATAACTACTCTAATTTTCTGAACTCAACAAAAATAAAATAAAATTAACGAGTAACGTCATGGATTGACAATACACTCCTCAACCAGGTATATATAATAAAAAAGAATGGTACACTTTTTTCTTAGAAACAAATATATTGATGAGAACGGCTTTCAATACTATGAAATTAAAGCAAAATATTCTTCTTCTGCATGGAAGACAATGCAATTTTGTTGTTTATGTAACTGCTATGTTCAACTGATGGAAGTATCTGTAGATTAAAATAATACCTTTTTTTAATATACGCGCATAAAAAAGTATTTGAAAGGCAGTGATCCATTCATTTTCAAATTGCAACCTACCGTAATTAACTCGTTTCTTTTATGTATATATAAATAAAGCCTGGGCTTGCATGCAAGAAATAATTTTAACTATTTTTAAATGTGAAATACTAAAGGTGTAGACGGTAGATGAAAAACCACGCTGTTTGTTTGTATTTATATTATAACGCTTATGCTTATTCTATGCCGAATTACAGACACCATTTTTTTCTTCCTCTTTTGCTGTTTATGTTGTTCGAAAAGTTACTTTGATTTTATTAATATTTGCTGATAGCAAATCCATAAGCATTTATTGTGCTAAAGAAAATTAAAATATTTTTAACTTTTTAAAATCAATTTTCATGCAGAAAGTGATCGTACTATTGTCAATATTCTTCATATATATATATATATATATATATATATTACAGAAATAATAGTTGTTTTCAATTAGAATGGTGAAAAGTACCTTCAATTGATGTTACTAGAGTTGATAATTTAAAAGCAACAGTAATTTTCACATTAACGTTTTTAATTTGTAAAGGAAAATAATATAAATAAGTTTTATTGTACAATGCAACCATCTTGAAGGAATACTCAAGTTGTATATACCACAACAATTTTTGTTATAAAATCTTAAATACAACTAATCCGTTGTCTGTCTTTCATTAAATTCGATTTTACTCTTCAGCAGGTCACATTATATTTTGAAAGTAAGGCTTTGTTATCGTTATTTGAATGGAAAAAAAAAATGTGTAAACTTTGATTTATTTTCGATTCTTATAAGATGTTACCGCAAAGGATAACGGTTTAGAAAATGTAACTGAAGATGATTATCAATAATGTATATTTTCATTAGAAATTTTTCAAGATCATAGAGGTAGGACAATGAAATGTGTTTCACTGAACCTAGCGCACCACTTGACTGTGTTGGTGTTCTAAACGTTTTCATCTTCTTTCTCATTGACAAAATTAAACTCAGTTTCAATTTACTTTACAACTTTAAAAGACAAAACACAAAACGACTTAAATGCTAATATGTCAAAATATAAAATGTAACAGAGGAAAATTTAATAATTATATTTCGACTCAAACTAATGGCTTTTGAAATCTATGTACTGCTTATTAATAAGTTCAACATACCCATTGATACGAAAAAAAAATATCCTGTTTTAAAACAAGATACGGTTTGATTCTCTTTGAAGTATTAAATACAAGCAAATCCAGGCATTATTCGCGTTGCAGTTTCTTTGCAGTGAGAGACATTGTGCCCGCTGTGTCTTTGGTAAACATAGTAGTGACTAGAAACTTACACTGCGTTTAAGTCACAGCATGTTAACTGACAATTGCCACATTTGATTCTGAATTTGTTAAACTTGAATATAAACAGAAGCACTTTTTTCTTTCTTTCTTCAAAAAACAAGTGCAATAATAATAATAATTTAATTGCCATCACTTGGACATAACATTCCTCTCTCACTTGTTAGTAACACACATGTTATGCATTGTACGCTATGAACATACAGTATGTTATTATTATTTTTATTACAATGGGTTTCTGTTGTGCAATTGTACCTTCCCTTCCGGCTTTACATATAACAACGTACACTGGCTAGGCATTCGTTGTAACCCTGTTGAAAGAGCAAGCAAAGAGTTGTACTGGGTAGATACATTACAAAAAGCAGGCCTTAAATAATGGACAATAACACATCATAGAAACAAACATTCACTCTTCTTGTTCGCTTCAGTATTCATTCGCAGTCAAAAACACTCACTCATTCTTTTACATATGTCGTTTAGTTCATATTTCTTCGTATGTACACATTCACAACTTCACATAATATACGTAATAAAACATTCCCCCTCCATCCTACACAAAAGTTGGTCCCATTTGCCAAACGAATATATTTCAATTCTTTGGCACTATACAGTCTTTCATACAAAATGAACTATTGAGTAACAAATGCATATATGTACAGAATATTTACACATCGGTATCACATGCTATTACCAGCAAAGAACATATACTACACAAATTGTTTGTTTTGTGTAAAAAGGTTTATCTTAAAGGCTTCTTGTTTCTTTCTTTTCTTTTTTTTTGAGATTCAACTAAAACTCAGTTCAACCTGTGAATAACAAACAGTTCTCCTATCATAAATAATATAGATATTTTATATTTATATATATATTTTTAAAATTCGATTCCTCTACCATGTTACTGGTTTATGAATTGTAATGTTTTGAGATATTTTTTTTCAAAATAGTTTCTCTTACTGAGTAATGCGGTATTTTAATATTGTTACTTTTATATTATTATTGTTATTAAGTATAATTTTTATTATTATTACTGACAAGGCACTTTTTGACATTTTAGGTATAATTTGCTGAGAAACAGTTCAAACTAAATTCATCAAAAGTAGCAAAAAACAGTCATTTTGCAAGCATCCTAATATTATTCACAAACACTACTGGTTCACAATAACGAATAGAAATAAAACCTTGCATACTTTTTTTTTTCAATAATAGGATATTTGGTTCAAGTGTGTTCTCTCAGCAAACTTTACCATTGTAATGGCATGGTTATGCACATTCTAACACGTTTAAGGTATAACATTTCTCAAAATGAAAACATTTTTTTTTCAACAAATGAAAATCAAATACTAAGCATGCAAATAACATATTTTTTTTATGAAGCAAATATGTGACATGCCTGGTTATTTTAACCTAAAATATACGTATGTATGTACAGTATACATAGTCGATGTTTCCACATAAGTACTGAGAACACAACAATGTTGTTTTAAAAAAATATAAAGGAAGGGAAACATAAGTGCGTTGACTTGGTTTCATGGTTAATAATATTCTATTTTTCTGTTTGGACTTTCTCTGTATCATTGAGCCATTTTTTAGCAGTCATTATGCCTCACTGCATATGATCCCTGAATTGCTCATCACTTGATGTAATAGTATTGTTTTTCTATCACTTTGACAATGTATGGTGTTGTGTAGCTAGTCTCACAAAATTCACATCACACACTCACACACTGCCGTTACTAGAACTGAAAATATCCCAGTAACCACTTCAGGAAATGCAGCACAGCACTTTTAACTTGTCTGTATTCTTTAAATTAACATATATCACTTTGGTATAGTGCTAGGAAAAGTCATGTATTCTTGTTTGTGTAGCAAAATATAGAAAGGGTCTGATTGCTATCACGCGCTCAACACCATCACACAAGATGTCCTTCAGTTTCTAGTGAGCGTCCATCTGACACTGCCACAGATGGATGGTTTACGTTAGGATTAAACGTTGACAACATAGGAGTCTGTGTTGGTTGAGATCGCACAGGAGAAGTGGGTCCGTTTGTCCTTCCCACTACTACAGGTCCATTTTGTGCAGGTAAGGGTAGGTGGTTGTGAGACATAGTGACATCGGGAGGAATATTATGACGAAGAGATCCGTTGCCAACAGGTTGAGGTCGACCAAAGCCTGGAGGTGGATATGGTATATACCTTGCGTCGGGCGATATATTATAGTAAGAATCAGGATGGCCTTGTGGTTGAGGCGTTGTGGTACCGTAAACTGGTTTATCACCTGAAACGTACAGAAAAAGAACAATCAGAATCTCAGAAAAGTATAAATATTTATTGTTTAATCCATCAACTATTATTAACTATCGTTATCAATTAGCAAGATACGTGCTATCAAGTTACTGGATTTCTTTTATGTGTTTCACGGGTTAAACTTTTTTTGGAGGGTTGGGGAGGTATCAAACTTTTACCTAACGATACCCAAAGAAAGAAAAAGAATAGGTTGCTTATACCTACACCTGACCGGAATCTAGCAAAATATCACGTTCGATAGCAATCAGCTATTCTACTGCATGAAGATTATTATTATATTACCATATTAGTTTAAACATAGATAGCAAATCTGTATACAGCAAATTCAATAATAAAATATAAGCAATTCAGACTAACGTTAACAACAGCTACATAGAACATGTCCGGTAATGTTAATGTTTTATGTACAGCGCTTTTCAGCAGTTTCTCATCATAGTTTTTATTATGACAACGAAACTACTAGGTATTAAAGTATCAAAATTTTAGGGACGATTCGCGATGTCCTAGTTCTTATGCACTCTACACCCCCAAAATGTCACATAGCGTCTTTTTCGAGGCGCAGCAACGAATTATTTTCATTCTTGATTTTAAATTGTTTTCTCTGAATTGGTGACGAAGTTTTTGACAGTAATTGATAGTCTCTATATTCTACTTTATCATAATTATACTTGTTCGAAAAGGCCCTGAGCAGAAACTTGCTAAACGCAAATTTATTTAGGTCCTTCCTGTACCCGTGTTAATTAGTTCAAACTTGTCTAATTCGGAACAACGAAAAAAAATGTCAGTCTCTTGCGATTCCAGTTTCAAGAAGTTTAGCAGATAAGAAAAGGTAATAAATAATTGTCTATTGTGAAGAGTTGGGGGGAAATTTTTCCTACATGCAATGCACCAAATGTGTGAAAGATGTGGAAATGATAAGAACGCGTTTATTGGACTTGTCAGGAATTTCTCTGGAGGTACAAAATAATCATCTGTACCTATTCCATTTCTTCCAGAGTAGGTTGTCGTGATCATTAGTATGAAACACAATACATGTACAGTACATTGAATAAAATTACTTGCGAGTTTTCAGAATAATAGATAAATATTTTTACCTTAAAGTCATACACTAAATATCAGACAGATCATATAACCGAAGAAAAAGTTTGCAATGTATATGTGTATCTAAGATCTCAAAGATATGTTAGAAAGAAAAAAATAGAGTAATTCTGTAAAATAAATTAAATATATACATAGAATACGGAAACTGAAAAAGAGATCTGTTCACGATCAATTTTGAAAATATCTTAACAAATATTATTATAAAACAGCAATTATTAAAACGAATCCGCACTGGATGGGCATAATTAGCCATTTCCGCGCTAGATTACATAATACGAATACGATCAACAGGAAACGATGTTTTCTCATCAGTTGTTTGATAAAATTAGTTTATTGTGAGAAAATTTGTTAACTACATCCGTCTTTACTCGTATTGCTACATTTTCTACAGAGATCACTCATTCAGTCACAGACTGACAATGTTTCAATACGGTTTCATTCTCTTTCCTAATTGCGATATAAGAATGAATTAGAAAAGAGAAACTTTGAAAAAATAGTGAGAATAGTCCTACTGTTAGACGGCCTAGAAAAGGAAATGGTGATCAAAAATAAATTACATTATACCAAATAGATTAAGTTTATAAAGTGATCATTACCTATTGCCTTTGGAAACTGTATTTAGCTGCTACAGTACTGTAGTATGTCATTACACACTTTTTCGTAGCTACTGAAGATTTCATCTCTAACATTTACTCAGCATAACTGAGAGAAAACCATCAGCAACTTCGATAAGAATGGCCGACCCCTACGTGGTAAGCGCTCTTTCGCGAGTATCTTCCACAGATGTAAGATGTATAGGTATTTTCCTCATATTATTAAACAGTTGCAACGCATTTTACATGTAGTACGTTAGAAACAGTTTGTTCATCTTTTAGTATTATTACTTCGAGTATTATTATTTATTATTAGGAATACTTATTACTAGTATTATTACTCTTTCATATCAATATTTGTTTCTTTCACTAACAAATATCTATTGTTACCTATCACTTGAACTTATAAATAAGTACACTACATCTGTATCGACTTTCAAACTTCTATAAATCAATCGGCACATTCTGTAAATTAAATTCACTGCTTCCTTAGTAGAAAGAAAATATTGGAAATTCTTTTTAAGGTGACTGAAAAATATATTTAAATTATTTTAGAAATGCTAACGCAATAATTTCAAATTATATTTCTTTAATAAATGCAAAACACTTTCAATAGAATAATATCTCTAGATTTTAAAATAATTTCAATTTTTGTCTTGAAATAATGAATTTCAAGAGATTTTGTAATTAATTTTAAGTGTATATTAACCTATTTTTAAACTCTTCTACAAATAATATAGAGTTTTTATTTAAAATAATTTTAAATAAAATGATTTATTTGGTGTGAGAGGTAAGACTCTGTTTATTATCAGGAATTATTAATAATTAATCACTTACTTCCTTGAGGTTTCTCCACATGATTTTATATAACTTTAAAATTATTGTTCAATATTCTTTTGCTATTTGGGTTAAAGTAAACAGATCTTCTAAGACAAAAGGTAGAACTAACCGATTTTTAAATTTTAGCTATGACTATCCAAAGAAAATGAACAATCCATTCGGTATGAACATGTATTAAAATGTTAAGCTGTATAGTTTTATAGGTTCAACTGCTTTTCTTACTGCTCTCAGTACCTACCTATAGTATGATTGTATGCATTTCTACGCAAAGCATCTGCGTAAGTATCATCTTCCCCATCAAAATTATTTGGTTTGTGCCTAGTAAGAGTATTATGCTGTGAGGCTTGGCCTTCATGTGGACGATATGAATATTGTGCTGGAGGTTCTATTTGGTCAATGAGGTATGTACTAACTGCTGCTTTAGAGGTGTCATCCTGAAATGGCCATGAATTAAATCAGTTTTAAAATAATTAAGTCACACATCATGAGATTTTGATAGCATCTAGGACATAATTATGGTTTGCTCTGGCAAGTAAAACCTGTCTGGTATGAAGCAAGAATGTAAATATTTGTTTCAAAAGAAAATTATGTTCCAACTTAGCTTCCTCAGATGATACTAGAATTTTCAAATACGTTTTCAAATAATTATGTTTTGAAACAAAATAGTCAATGAACTTAATATATAAAGTTAACTTTTTATATGAAGACCTCGAGGGAAAATAATGATATCCCACATTCCCTTAACATTGAGATAAATACTAGAAAGTTCGATTTACTGTAAGTGTTTATGAATAATTATCATATGTAAACTGGCTCAAACTTTACCATCTGCTGAAAAAAACTAAATTTCTTCTTCAGATAAAAGGAAAAATCAATAACAAACTTACTTTTAATTCTACAAACTCACTTTATTTGAGTTTTGAGGCTTATCATTATTTTCTCTCAAGCTCTTCATTTATGATACAAAATTTAACAGTAAAAGAAAATAGGTTTCCTATAAATTATATTCAGGATTAACTTAAATCTGGTTCGAAACAATTGATCATTCCAAGCAAAAGTAAATTAGTTATTATCCTCTTTAGATCTTAGAATGGAAGTTAGAAGAAACTATTTCATTTTCTTCCCTCCCACTAATTTGAATACATTAATATGCACGTTTTTTTTTTTAAACGGTACTTTAAAATCAACACATTCCTTTCAATGGCAACAAACCATCTATCAAAGAACGTTACCACATAGATATTACAATAAAATGACTTCTCTTTTTACCAGTTTCATAATTTTTATTCGTAACAAATGAATTAATTTCTCTGCATAGTTTTTAATTCATTCATCAGGGTTGCATGTTTCATCAACGTTGAGAACAAACAATCTTATTCTCAGCAATTTTTTTTTCCGGTAAGGAAAAGACTTTTGTAGATTTAAAGAAGATGGCATGGATATGGTTTTCTAACAATGATACGAAATGTTTTGAAAGATAATAATGTTATCATACACATGACGTAATGTATCTTGGTTTGAGAGGTATGAAGGGGAATGATACCATCTTGCCTAACCAAGTATGCAGAGGATAATAATGATGATGATATACCTCAAAACAAAAGAGATACAAATGTTGTTTGTACACTCTCAATTGTTTTCTTTTAGCTCTGCGTCATACGTCAGTTTTTCTCCAGCGTTTCAGCATGGTCTTAGCTCTAAACACATTCAAATTGCACATAAAAATTTTCTTTTCGTTTCAAGCTGACTAGTTCCAAAATAAATCTTGAATTTAAGAAATATCTGTTTAGGAAAATTTTGAGCTTTGAAGTATTGAGAAAATAAAGGAATAAAGCTTACAATGTAGTCCTCGTTGCTATCTCCATTGGAGTAACTCTCACTTTTCTCTGATATAGAACTCAGAGTTTCCCCAGTAACGGTTTCATTGTAACTACTTGGAGCATACATTTCTATTGTTGCTGACTTGCTACTTCCTTGCTCACTTGCAGCTAAAATACAAAGAGAAACATATTAAAATGCTGCTGTTGACCATACAATATAAAATTTACTTCCCATAATGAATTTTGATCTAGCAATTTTGTTACGTATTGTCAATTTTATCTAGTTTTAATAAGAGTTCAGTAGTTCACTACCAAAGGCAAAAGTAATGACAGTTAATTCAAAATTAAAATATGCTACCTTAGCAAATAGGACTGATTCAACCTAAAGATCATTCTGTCCAACGTATGGAATTCATCAGGTGATAAGATCAATATAAACGTATTCAGAATATTACTCGTCCATCAAAAGCTTATGTTACATCGAAAACTTTAACAACAAATAGAATTATTCAAGGAAAACGTAGTGGTATTTAGAATTGATTAATTTTTATTTGTGTCCCGTCCTGACAATATTCCATGGGACACAACAAAATGTTAAAATTTATTCATGCTAACAACGTGAAAGTAAAAAAAGTGTTCACTTTTAAATTATGCTGACTAGTGATAATGGGACAATTTATACCTCTAGGACAATTATGTTCATAATTAAAAATAATCAAGCAAATTTGTTGGCCAGTAATACTCTGAACACTAAAAGCTAGCTTTATTAATGAAACGTAAAACAGTGAAAACTCGCAGATTGTTTAAGAGCCTTTGACTACACAGTGTACATATTTTATCACGGGTTCCACATCCACGCGTTCATTGAATGAAAATTTTAGGTTAACTCCAGATTTTCCGGGGTCTTCCAGCGACATTGTTAACCATTGCTACCTACACAGAACACACAATTGCCTACACTATCCTGATTCTAACTTAACAGCATATATGTAGTTAAAAACACAAAGAGAAAACTAATAATATATTCAAAATGGTTATAAGCTAGCTGTATTTCTTAAGAGGCAGCGGTACTTAGCTACGGTGGCCTGCAAAATAAGCGTCCAATTTAACGTTAAGTTTCACACATTTCTAAGAATATTATAGTTTCATGCGGTTCTTTAAGAAAAAACTGACTCAATAGCCCCTTTATCTATCACATTGCGTGGCATTTTGAAGGTACTTAAGTGAAGACCTTGGTGGCTATTTTCTCTGTAGAAATATGGATTATTATAATCGAAATTTCCATAAGAAAGTTGTTATCTGGATTATTAACATAATCTTTATTTCTTAAGAAAAAAATACTTCATAAAGCCTTTCCCTATTTACCTTAACAATGCCATATATTATATTTAAGAGGTTCATTAGAAAAAATGTGATGAAACCACTACACTCCTAGAAATGTGTAAAAATACACGTTAAATTGGACACTTATTTTGCATGCCGCATTAACCAATTACCGTTGCCTCTAAACGTTGTTCACACACATTATACGTTTTGAAAATACGGAATATCTTTCTCCAAATATATATATCAAAGAGAACTGGAATCACAGATTTCAGATCAAGAAACTTCCACTTGATATTCGCCAATTTTTCACATTCTAAAGAATAACCAAATTTGCAATTCTACTAAACAAGTGCGAAAATTCTTATAAAAATCTATTAAATTTAATTGATATAATCTTAAAGCATGATTTCAACTAGGCATATTGTTTGGTTCGACCAGTCCCTGCAAGGTTTGGATTCAGATGTGGACCAAGGGAAAATATTGGAAGTACCATGACCTTCTTCTAAACCTTTCACCTACCTTCCTCTACCTGCTTCTTTCTCTTCTTATGAATGTACCATCCTACTAAAACTATATTGAGCAGAAGTAGCAGTGAGCTTGTGATAGATACAGCAATGATGACAATGCGGGGAATATCCCCTTTTCCTTGTAACACTTCAGAAATCATTCGCTCCCTGTCAGCCAGAGGAGCTTCACCTACAATGGCAAAAAGAAACAAAAAAACATTCTCACATATTTATTTAAACAAACTCACCTGTGAGTCGCTTTTTAGTTCTTCTTCTAACAAAACAGGCTATCAACACTACATTTAGCACAAGCAGAGCGGTTCCCACGATGGTGATTACTATAATTACCATTTTAGGAATTTGGCCACCTTGGTAGTCTACATCGGAACTAGGGGATGACGAAGGGGGTGCTTCACCTACAGGGGGAAGAAAGCCCAATTGTTAGTCTGAAGCATGCAGTTAAAAATACCAATCCCAGGCGGTTAATACATTTGTCATGTTAAATAATAATAATAAAAGAGGTTTCACTAAAAAAAGCACCAGCTCCCAAACAGTATCTACAAAACCAAACTATACGTCTAAACACAACATATATTAACTAGCTGTATAGAATACTATAGGTGACTTTTCCACACAAGTGATACTTAGATTCTATTATATATGTAACTTCTCTAGTTTTCTATGAAAATGCACACATATGTGCAAAAAAATCTTATTTGAAACCCTTTTCTTTCACGATTTCTGAATTCAACATAAGGTAATTAATATTGTGGTGTGACATATGAAAATATATTTTAAATCCCGTAAGTTAGATACGCTTTGCTGAACTACTTTCCAAGGGATATGAAAATGTAATATATGTATTTCATAGGTAAATCTTAAACACCTCTGGAAGATAGATAAATTTGAGAAGAAAAAAAAATAGTGTCTAATTTATTGGAGTTATTAGAAAAGTTGTCTGAAAAATAGAACAAAGTAAAAATTTCTGTCAAAATGCAGTTTTCGTCTACAAATAATATCACGAAAAAGGTGGAACAATAAACAAAAAAAAAAGGCTATCATAAACCTTATATCTTCAATCAAGTAGTAAACCAACAGAAAAATGTCTGAAAAGTTGTTTAACAATTAACCTACGTATATTGGATTCCTTAGTTAGTTACGAAGTTGATTACTTTATTAAAAAATACGAATATGCTAATTAAAACCACATATTTTTCTGCAAAATCATCAACCCAGTTGGAAATTTATGTTACTATACATAAAAGAATGAATGCGGATTCGGCTGAAGATTTTAATAAAACTGTATTTAGAATTAAATTATAAGCAGGTCAATGAAACAACTAGTTATAAATATTTTCTACCGTTTAGCGATTACAATAGATATAGCAGTTAGAGACGGTTAATTTTATTTTATATAATGCTAGACTGCTAGTGGTAATACGGTAGCATTCTAGAACCATATGCGATTGACAGCTACACGATGCTATCAGAACTTCAATGTGAAAGACATTGTCTTAGTGAACTGATCAAATCCAGATGCCATTAAACTCAAACAAATCAGAATATATACATTCAAATTAAATACTACTAAAGTGAATATTTGGATACTGCATGAAATACGATTGTAACTCACCATTTTCATCAAATAAATTATTCGTGGTATACGTGTTTCTTATAAAAAAATAATTTCTTCTATTTTATTTACTAAATACTATGGTAAAGTTTATAACTAGCATATTGAGATATTAATTTTGAGTTCTTTTTTAGGTCGTAAAGCCGAAACAGGAAATCATTCTATTTAGATTTCACAGTGTCTACCTTCTATTCCAAGTAGAATTAGTAAGCTGTTTGATGGGACTAGGACTAGATCAATATGCATTACATGTCCATAGGTTTGTTTCTACCTCTAGTTAATAGAAAATTATTTTAACTGAAATTTTCAGACTGTAATTGTAACCCTAGCTTGCTACTTGACACATTAAGTGTGTCAATGTACCTCTTGAATTTTTTACGTACATATTAAGAGATCCAACTAACATCAATAATAATAAAAAAATAATAATAAATTGTAATTCCACGATAATTAATAAATAGGCACCTTTCATATGAACCATTCAACTAAACAGGAAAAAAAGGGGATATGAACATGACCTTTAGTTCAATATGAAGATAAACGGAATGGAAAGTATATTTTTTTCATATAAAATTGTCAACGAGAAAGTAGCAACACACCGGAACATAAATAGATAACAGAAGTAGATAAAGAAATAAATTTGTTCCAAAATTTATTTGATTCTTTTTTCTTACTGAATGACAATGGGCCTTGGCCGAAAGCTGTTTATTGTGTCTATATTATGAAAGCTGTGTCTAAACGTTAACAAATGATAATAGTGTTTCCATTAGCACGAAACAATTATTCAAAATGGCCTTTCAGTCCTTACAATGGCAGCATTTGAAAGACTTTTTTGAGAAAAACCAAAAGAAAAGCGCGTTAAAAAACAAGAAGTAAAAGAAGTTAGAATGCATTTGAGAACTTTTAACATTGCAGCTTTTTATATTCCGTAAAACTTCTTTCATACTGAAGGTGATATTTAGTATTAACATGTGAAAAAATATTGCACAGTATAGAACGTCTGGAAACCCTAATAAAACAGGTTGTGTTTTTGCAACCTGTTTTTGTATTGTTGTTACTTGAGTAAAATTCTCGTAATAAATCGAAAATCTTGATTGGTTTTTATCTTGATTGTCAATAATAAGTTTTTGAATCGGTTTCCTGCTTCAAATTATATCCAAGTTATATTTTGAAAACAGTGTATCCATACTTAACGACTGTGCTAACAATGAAACCGTACAGAACTATTAAATAAACTTGCTTATTCTTAACAAAACAAATCTGTACACAAAACTACTTTGAAGACTTTATGTACAACTATATACAGTACATATTCAATCAGTTAAGCTATACACCTGTTATATACATCCCATTAAAACATTAGAACGGTTAGTGTTCCAATGCCAAAACACCTCATGCACAAGTAATCTTAATATAATAAAGATAAAAAAGTTATTTTGCCAAACCAAAATTAAACTCACTTGATGTTTTCGCTTTCACAATGTCCTTGAGGAATTCACTGCTCCCTAGTTTGTTTGAGGCTTTTATACTGAACAAATATTCCGTTGCTAGCGACAATCCTGTCACTGTGAATGTAGTCACATTACTTGGTACCACATCGACGTACTGATTTATATCAGATGCAGTCTTTTTGTAACGTATCTGATATCTTTGTTGCACGCCACCGTTGAAACCAGGAACCCACGAAAGAACAACAGCTTCATGGGTTACATTGAGCACTGTAAGACGGATAGGAGTGTCCGGAGCTGATGTCACGTCCAATTTCACTTGCGTTCTTGTAAATCCAAGGTCATTCCTTGCTATGCAGTCGTACGTTCCGTAGTCTGCCGAATTGACTGCAAGAACTAATAATACTGATTCGTAGGTCATATAATCCAGCTGGAAGAAAGAAAAAATATAATAATTTTATTAGTACAAATGCTTAATTAATAAAGATGAGAATAGAAATGACGAACGAAACATTCTTTAATGATATTGTTTATGTAGGCTGATGAACTAATAGTTGAGCAAAAGATTGAGTAAATGTTTTGTATGGAGTATTGTGTTATACGGAACGAAATAAAATCAGCTGATCACAGAAGTTACGAACTGAGGAAATGCTGGAGAGAGTAGGCGTAAAAAAGAAGAAGAAAAAAGGAGGCAATGCGAAAAAAGACAAAGGTTAGGACCAAAGGTGCCCATCCTTCCGGAGGTGACCTCTCAACATAATTCCCCCTCACCCTCCAACCTGGAGGGTGATGTGGAGTGGAGGTGGAGGGTCGGATCAGAGCTGGAGTGGAGGTGGAGGGGCAGACCATAGCTGGAGTGGAGGTGGAGTGGTGACCTCCGTGCTGGAGGGTGATGTGGAGGGCCAGATCAGAGCTGGAGGATGATGTGGAGTGGAGGTGGACGGTCAGATCAGAGTTGGAGGGGAGTTGGAGTGGAGGTCAGGCCAAAATGAACACCTTTGGTTAGGACATTGTTTATGGAGAAACCATATACTGAAGGATGCATTAAATGTTTATTGAAGGGGAAAGATGAAGATGAATACAACTGCTGGACAGCATTAAGAAAGATAAATCGTACGTTAGGACAAGAAGGATAGCACAAAACTGAGATAAATGGAAAAGGCTTTGTTTGCATTGAAGGACCTGCCTCGTGTGCCAGAACACTAACTATGAAGATTAGTTGGACTATGTCCATCATCTATTTAGTTCTATGCACATTCAAGCTCATGGTTATGGGTTCAAGTATCGTCAGAGTTCATTAAATGGGTCCGTTTGGAACCCTCGTTTCTAAAAATTGTAGGTATCTTTCTTAGAACCTCACCAGTTTGGTTAGAACATTAGTAAATAATTCAGTCAAATTATACATATTCAGATAGTCTTTGTTCCAAAAGAAGTTTAATTTCGTATCTTCAAATACGACTTTTTGAAACGTATTTCTCCTTTAACTGGATTCGAATCCGGATATCAGAAGGTTTAAAAGTAATTATTGTTTCCTCTAGACCGGTGGTCAGCAGGTTCAGTGTCTTATGACGTCATACCTTGGAGCAGTTGTGCTCTAAACATCAGTATCCAGAGCTTTTACCAATACTCCGCTCCAGGTACTCACACAAACTCAACTTGTTCCGATGTCATTATTGCGTCATCTATCTGTCTACCACTATTCTAGAGGATACGTTACTTTAACAAATAATAAATTTGTCCAAAGAGAAGAAAATGTCGTCTGCTGCACATTGAGAATGTGATGATTCTATACAGTGGGAAAAAAGAAGTTGAATAACTGAGTTCTTGAATCTCTCACCTGAGATAAGAGGCAACGCACTGACACTTTACTTCTATGATCAGTCTTAATATCTAAAAGGCGGACTATCAGTATTAAAATCTTCACAGTGTCTCCCATGAGACAAGATGATGGGAAACAATCACCCTAACCCTAAAACAGGGAAGCATGGGTATAAACCACTCAGAACCGAAGAAATTCGGATAAAAAAAAAAATCATTAGCTGAATGTTCTGAATGGGACATTTCATTATGTTCAAAAAGATGCTTTTCTTGCGGTATATTGTCAAAGGAAAAGTCATGATAAGTAATAACATAGACAGTATATGTTAAATGAATTGTGTTTCGGCATAAAGTTTATTTATCGGTTTAATATTTCGGAATTCTTTTCTATGCTCTTTATAAACTTATAAAAGGAGTGTGAATGTAAGCATATAATGTTGTTGCAATAGTAAAGACGAGAGCTACAAAATAGAAATTAACTAATTATAACAATATTCAAATGTGGTTTGAAATTAAACTAAAAACTTTAGGTTTAATGCTACATCAAAACTAGAGCTGTTGGTTGCTTGATTAAGTAAAAAAAAAAAATTAAATGGCACGTTCTGTATATAATACTTCCAAGGAGTAAATAACAATGAGCATGTAACATAAACACACTCATATTCACATCAAATATTTACTTGGAAGGAAATTTCTCTTACTGTAAAGGCTAAGAAATATAATTCAATGTCTTCTTATAAGTAACCTGAGCTCGTTGCTGTATTTCCCACTACAGTAAAACCGCGGTAATTCGACCTCCGATGGATCGACTCCTCGCATAATCCGACTATGACAGAGGTATAGAAAATATGACGGATTTCTGCACTTGTCCTTGAAACACTACGTATATAGTTGAGTCAGTGAGCGTGACACTTAACCAGTGCTTTCTCATGCTTTACTTTACTACTATTTATTGTTAAAGCAGTGATTTTTGACAAGGTGAACAGTTTCTTTTTTGTTGTTGTATTTTTCCTAATATTTCTTAATTATCAAAAGGATTTCTTTGCATTTTACTGTAATATATTAAATATTTTTGGTCCTGTGATAATCCTACTTTTCTTGCGTTCCGACCATGCCCTCAGTCCCAAAGATGACGGATTAACGGGGTTCTACTATAATTATAAATAAGGGCAGGCAAAACTGAAAATATATAACGCTATTAACATATGTTTGAAGAACACTGTATTTCGGTAAGTGAAATATTCTACATCTGTTATTATATGTAAGACCCAGGATCGAATGTGCAATGATTTGTAATCTATAAGATTTTACCACTGGATCATTTCGCACAAGATAGGGTGCGAAATACTGTCCTAACGAATCTAGAAGACTGAAACAGAACACTTCAATCTTAATAAAAGAAAACTGTTTTTTTTATCGTTGATTCGAAACGAATTCGATGGTACATACCTTATAATATTCAAGAATATATTTGTTCGTTGAATTATCTTTTATTGTGCTGCCTTGCCTCAACCAATTAAATCTAATCGTTGGAGCACCAGTCGCCCGACAATAAAGCCGCGCGGTGTCGCCTGTGTTGCTTGCTGCTTTTGCTAGCTGCGGTGATAAATCAACTTCAGGTTTATCTGCAAATGAAGACACAAATAACAAAATCATCATCCTGTAAACCTGACTGGAACATAAAAATCATCTACCTTTTTTTTAGACGTTTCTGCACTAACTTAAGAGTTAAGAAGTTTTATAAAAGTATTAGAAAGAATTTACTCCTGTAATTTCGCTAATAATACTGTAAACGTGTCCCTGAGCCTTAGTAAATTAACATTTACAAACAATATGAACTATTTGGAATGACTTTACGTTATAGAATACCAAGACAAGCGTACACCAACTTCACAAACACAATAGAAAAGTGGCAACGTTTCGCAAAACCGTTTTCACATGATAGGGAGAAAATGGACAGAGCAGGTTGGTACGGGGCTTGTGCTAAGGAGACACCATGTTACTAACTGATGCTGGGTAACAGTGTTGCCAGGTTATGGATGCGGGAAAATGACTAGATGGGTCGGAGAAAACACCAAATGAAGAGGGAAGTGCGGAGGTTGCTAGGAGTAGGTAAGGGGCTTCCTAAAGGAAAAAGAGGGTAAAGAATCAGAGTTGAGGGGAAAATAATAATAATGCGTACGCAAGTCAACAAATTGAAGACAAAATTGTAGATAAACCAGAATATCCATAGTATTAAAAGTTCTTAATTTAGAATTATTACCGTATAAACCTTTATAAAATTTTACAGTGTTCCCTACGTTACGAAGTTTCCCTATAGATGTGCATTAAAGCATGTTGCACGTTACTGAAATAGTTTCGAGCTATAGTCTATGTTTCTTTGTTTATTTAGAAAGTTTTCATGACGGGATTTAGTTATTGTAGGTAATTTTTAAAGCTGGCATTATCTCATGCACGATCAAATCAAATACATGGCAAATCAATTAAAAGTTTTGCTTACGTTTCACTATTAAATAAGTCGAGGCAATAGCTTCGTCACCAATACCGTTGTTTACAACACATTCAAAAGCACCGATATCTTCCTTTCGTGGTTGTTGAATGATTAGAAACGAAGTTCCATCGTGGAAAGTTTGTGTTGTACGACCAGCGAAGTCAAAATCATCTCGACGCCATTTAATCATATCTTCTTCCAAAGGTTTGGCTTCCGCTTTACAACTCAGATTGACTTTGCCTTCTTCTTCTCCAACGGTCACATTGTGTGGAATGTATTTTATAATTGGTGGATCTGTAAGGACAAAATATATCATTATTTATAATCTCCCATAATTCAATCGTCATGTACAATATTTTTATATAAAGTTTAAAAATAATACGTTAATATAGTTATTTTTACTATTGTTGTTCGTATAATATAATGTTCTTAACGTACAATGTCCGAATATTTTTATAAGAAACTTACAAGTAGATTAATTATTGTTTCTTATTTGTCACGTAAAAATAAGATAATTGGCATTCCTTACCATAGCCGCCCTGAAACAATAGTGTATATCGTTCTCAATATTAAAGACAGATCATGGAATACTTTATCTAAATCAATAACAGAAGCAAACGCAGCCTACAGCGGTTACATTTAGATACAGTCATATGCAATGCGTAATTTGAAACTCAAAAATTAGATAGTTTACTATTTTCTTTTCTTAATCCTTAAGGTTAGTGTAAAGCAACGACCTCTACAGATAAATGGCAGCACTACCTTCATGCCGTTAATGTATTTCTTCGTTGCACGAAACTGGAATGCTACTCCTACAAATTTATGCCGAGAAGAAAGTTTATATTCAATTGAAGAGTCAATCCATTCCGATTTGTTATTTTCCTTTTTTGTTCATTGTTGAAAGAGCTTCAATGTTACAGGTTTGGATATTCACAACAACAATCAAGCGATTTCAATAATGAACAAAAAAAAAAAAAAAGGAATCTCAAGTATGTCCCCAAATTGTTCTCACGATGCTGGGTCAACACCGAAATTTTGAAACTCATCGGATATTGAAACCAGGACCATTCGCTATGAAGTCGACCGCACTACCGACTAGGCCAAGCAGAAGGCTCAACCTACAAAGAAAACAGTCTTGAAATAAAGATAACACAACAGGGAAATTTTTTCAAGTGTTCAATAATTACCGTGTTAACACTCGCTGCCTTGTCTTCTAGTGGCTACGGGTTCGATACCCTGTGGGGTGGAAAGTTTTTCAGAGCTCATCTTAAACTATAAGTTCCGTTCTTAGCACATCATCTTTATCCGATGGAAGGCAACGACAGGCCATCATCGGTTCAGCTTACCCACGGACTTTCTAATCATAGATCTGCTACTGTGGAGAACACCCATCATCATTATCCATAACAACACGTATCATTTTCGTATGATTATAATGAGTGTGACTGTGTACATGTTCTAGAATCAGTTACAGAGTTTTTTTCTTTTTACAGAGAAAAGAGAGAGAGAGAGAAAAAAAGGAAATACTTACATTCCACAACAAGTTCAATTCTCATCGTAGAAGAACCTTCATTATTGACAGCTTCACACACATAACTCCCAGCATCCTGTCGTTGAGCACCAGTGATGTTCAACATTGGACCATCTGACACGATCCGAGTATTTATCAACCCATTTTTTCTTGGTAATATCGGAGTGCCATCTTTGCTCCATGTGTACGAAATATCTTCAGGATTTCCTGTAGCTTCAAGTTTTAGCACAGTGGAGTCGCCTTCTACAACTGTATACTTGGTTTCTGTATCAGTAGCAAATTTTGGTTTGTCTAAAAAGAGGGAAAACAATAACGTAAATTCAACATTTTTTAAATATCAAGAACTTGGCATTTTATTTGTTTGTCCATTAAATAATTTACATGTGAGGTGAGACTTCTGTAAAGCACAACCATCTTTTCAAAGAATCAGCATTAAGAAAATTAAAAATAGGTAAGTATTAACATAGTATATAGTCATAAATATGAGATGAAGAAGCAAATCATATATAGAATTAAATCGCAATAGCAGACTAACACGGAACGGATTCACAATGGCTCTTTCGATTGAATCCATGGAATCAAAGTCCGAAAAGCTTTATTTTTCATTATTTTAAGAATCTGCAATTTGAACTATCCTAACGCAACCCAATCAATAGTAAATTTAAGATTAATTAATGACATAGTGAATTCATTATATTATAAGAACATAGACAACAAGTTCAATAATCTTACCTTATAAGGCGCAGTACTTTCTCGTATGATCCACATATAAAATACACACCAATAAAAGCGAGAACGCTTTCCAGCTCCTAAGCAAGCTATTCCTCAGTTGCGTATACATGCATAAGGACGTAAGGTAAACGGGATAAGTATGAAATTTGTAGAGGTAGAACCCTAGTGTCCATAGAAAACGTGGAAGAAGTAAGCTGATAAGTATGGAACGTTCTCTACTAATTTCATACTTATCCCTTTTACCTTACGTCCTTATGTATACGCAACAGAGGAAGAGATAGAAAACGTTCTAGCTTTTATGAGTATGTATTTTGTATGTGGATCATACGAGAAAGTACTGCGCCTTTTAAGGTAAGATTATTAATATGTGTTTCTCGTTTCGTGTACAATATAACAAGTTTACAGATTAAACTTCAAAAAGCACAGAAATACAATTAAATGTGTTTTATCAGGCATTCCTTTTTAGTAGCTCGTTTTTAGGAATACCTCTCAGTATTTAACATAACGTTCATTCTGTTTATGTGCAGCCTATTCAGTGTCTTAGTGCAGCCTACTCAATGTCTTAGGTCACACACACCCTTGTATATTCTAGGCCTAAGCAGCGAATGTAAAGGTGATGTGATCAGCATCATGTTCACCTCCTTTCCCAGGATCTTTGCTAAGTATTCACGATATAACAGTGAATTACTGAACAGGTGAATATTGCAAAATCTGAAGGTTCTTAGAAATAAAGTATATGCCTACGACGACTTTTAAGTTTATATAACAGAAAGAAATGAGTACTTACACATAACTTCTACTGTGATAGCATCATACACACTCCTCTGGAGCACTTCGTTAGTAGCTTGACATGTGTAGACTTGTCCATTCATTTCTTCCGTGATATTCAATTCCAAAACATTGACGGACATAGTCCCACCATACAAGCCAGGTCTTGTTTCATTACTTATGCCTGGAACAGGAACTCCGTCGCGACCTCGCCACCAGGACAGGCGAGCAGGTGGATTACTTGAGCTTGACTCGCAGGTTAAATTTCCTTTCCTCCCTGGCTTAAACTTCTTTGGTTTCCTTGTAATTTTCACTGATTGTGGTGCAACTGTAAGAGAAAAGTTAGAATAAAGTCAATAATAATGATATACAACTCATGGTACTTACAAATTAAATATGAATTCGAAATATTTTTTTTTAGTAATTGTCTCGAATGTTTTGAGATTACTACTAATATGCAATCAAGTTTCCTTTCGTTGAAATTATTATTATTGAGTTGAAAAAATAATATTCTAAACATTATTTTTGCTTCTGAACAAATAAATGCAAATCAATTTCATAGCAGTTTTAATTACATGCTTACCATGTATAAGAAATATAAATTAAGTTTTGCTTATTATAACTTCAAAGCTGTTTAGATTTACAGCCGAAAATTAACATTAGCACCTAACACATAGGAATAAATACGAATTCAATTCTAAAAATGGTGACAACAAGAACAGCCACAAACAAAAACTGCATGAACCACAATTGTTGCAATTTCCATCTTGACTTTCTCATGATAATTGCGCTTTTATGTAGTTAAATCAATGACGAATAATACGTATTTTATTATTTTTTAAGAAATACTACTCGAAATTCTACTCCTGTCATTCAGAATTCAAGAATATTGCTTACTAATTCAAATATTACGATTTCTTAATATAATTTACCAATTTCCCAAGCTTTGGGTTACATCTGTACTTTGATTCCGATTTTTTTTCCCCAGAGCAAAAAAATCGTTTAAAAAAAAATGTGAATTTTATATTCATGGGTCAACTCAGCTTGACACATTGACCTGTTGCGTTTCCACAAACTATTAAGTTAAAAACTCAACACAAACATTCTAATTCAAGCCGGGATTCGAATTCTTAACCGTTTGATTCGTGAACAGTTTAGTAACTTAGGCCACATAGTTCTGAATTTACAATTTTGGATTTATGATGTTTCATCTGTATAAAAAGGATACAGAATTCAAGAATCATGTTTTCTTATCTCTGTTTTATAATCAGTGTAGTATGGCAAAACACTTTTATTGTCATTTACAAAATCCTTCAAGTACACAGATATTTGCAATACTTGTTATATTTTAATTAAAACACGACGCTTCACATGACACAGTGTGGTTTTTTGAAAGATAATATTTGTACCAGTTTGAAATTAACTTCTCTGGATTTTTTTTTCTAGAAATCCAATTGAGAATATATGCATTGAAATCAGAAGATATTTATTTTCATTGACTATATATGAGATTGTCTTTATATATCCTCTTCTTCTTTGGTTTAGTTCTTGATAGAGGATTCGATAACTATACGAAAGCTGGGCAAGTTGCTAAAAGGTTTGTAAATTCTTCAGGATCTTTTCCAATTTCTTTTTATCGTATTTTTTCCTCTAATATTAAATTGTCCTTGAAACAAAATTTGTATCTAGAAGTAGTTCTTGAAATGTATCTAGTAGTCCTTGAAATGAAATTTGTATCTAGATTAAAGGTCCAACTCTGATAATGGATTCGGTGACTATACGAAAGCTGAATAAGTTTCTCTGGAATTATTTTGGGATGGCTTTGAATTTAGTCATTTTTTTAAAAATAATACTATTTTCTGTTCTTGTTTCATTTTTTCTTCTCTGAGTTTCTTCTAAGAGTCAATCTCAATAGCAATAACTAGATCATTGACAACTTGAAATTAGTTAAATACAAGATGCAATAGCCTGAAAGAGAACTATTTGTGTAATTATTTGTAGAGAAATATATAAATATATATCAAATTGTTGCCAGAACTCACGTTTTCTTATTCTAGTAGAGTCCTTGTTTTGTTCAATTCTCTTTCATTATCTGTTTCAATGTTTATAATTTTTTTCCCAATTATAAAGTCCCTCATTCATTTTCGTTCAAATTATCAAGACGGTATCATTGTCGTACCAATAATTAACGTTTTGTTCTCCATTATGTGTTAACCATATATACAAAGTTGACAGTATTTCAAATAAACAATTACTACGTCAAATATTGTGTGTCCTAGAAAGAATCTCATGTTCTTTTGAAGAATATTACTACAGATTGATAGAGTCTTACGTTGAATTTCTAATGTATGTATGGCATATGTATACTTATAAAGTAAAGTAAAGTTTTAATACTTACATTGCACTCTGAGCATAATTTCTTTAAATAAAGGAATCTCTGTGGCTGAATTACTGGCTTCGCACTTGTATCTGGCACCATTGTCTGTCATATTTGTGATGATAGTCAATTCTGCTGACACGGAACGACCTGGTTCTGAGACTTTCCGAATGGAGTTGATCTGTTTGAAATAAAAATAAAAGTAAGACAAAATAGCAATTTTTTTTTTATGAATGATATGATAACTATGAATCCTTAATACTTTCCTAAAATGTTATTACAAGAGCCATGTTCTACGGAAAATGTAAAATCTAATATTACACATCTTCATTGTGTATTTATATTCACAGTTTTTAAAAGTAAATCATTGAGGACAAGATTTTATTATTTTAATTGCCATAACCATATTAAAATTACATTTCCGTTCTTCAGTTACACAGTAAGTAGTTCAAAAGCTTTTCATACATGCACGTATTACCTACCATATGTGTTAAGGTTATGTGTAACATTAAAAATTCAATATAATGTATGACTGTGTGGTGTTAATTTTAGTAATGAATATGCTTTATACCGTATGCGATGCAACTAGAATTTGAATACAAAATATAACATAAGGTTCAATATTACAAAAATGAACCTGTAAAAAGATACTCGTAGTTAGAGAATCCTTGGCGTGACAGCCCATCTTGATCTACTCGGAGAGATAGTTTTTATTGTCAGGAGATGATGGAACAGGATATCTTGTTCTTTCACTATATTTTCTCGCCTTTCAAGATCGAAGTTTACTACTTCTGAATTCAAGCATTTCCTAGTTGAGTCAACGCCGAAAAAATTTTAATTCCGATTTAGAATAAACCCCGGGTCTGCTTGCACCAAAAGAGCCAATTACGCGGCAGCTCACTCTTATTACTTTATTTAAGATGAGAAAGTTGTAATGAAACACAAGTTTAGACCATTTAAATACTGTAACAATTATTGTTAATAAAGTTTTAACTGACTGATAAGACGTAGGACAACGAATTGTTAGTTCCACAATTTCACGCTTGACTACTTCTTTGTCGGGGCGAAAATCTATTGATTCACACTCCTTTCTTACCTACGATGTTTTGCGGAGCACACTTTGAGAAACAATCTTAAAAGATAAAATTTAACTCTTTAATTTATTGTTTAAGTCATGGAAAGTTTAGCTGAGTCTAATAATTTAGTTAAGTTTATTGTTCTATGTATTAAAAGTCAATGGCGTGAATACAATGTCACGTAAATTGTTCATAAGTTAATCTAGGCTACGTACTTATCTTTGTGGAAGGACAGAAATTGTAAGACAATAATGGAACATTATCTGCATATTGAATTAAAGTGAAATGAACATCTAATAATGTTTTACGCCTCTGGATATATCTACTGATAGATTAAAGTATGTATTCTATAAATAATCAAAGAAAAAAACGAGTTAAAAGAAGTTGATACTTGCCATTAGTAATGTACAATAAAACAGGAAATAGAATATTACATCGTAACTGTGATGAATAGACGAATCGTGTTTATGTCTGTTTCTTGAGACGACATATTTTGTGTTGATCCATAGCAATGGTTATTTATTGAAAGGAATACAACTTCATAACTTCTGGAATCTAAGTTGTTTGTCTGTAGTATGTTTGCGTTAATAAGCAATCTAAAAATAACCTAAATAAAAGTAGGTCTGATTTTGAATGCAAAGTTTATTAGGAGCATATGTAGTATAATGCTTCATGTGTGCCTTTGCTACCTCTAACAAAAATACATCTTCTAACTCTAAGAGTTAAAATACAAGCTAACATGGTCCCCATATGGAAATTTCCTCATAATGACAGAACCATGTAATAATGAGATATCCATGAACAATAGTTTGCGGCTGTGACCTTCTGTTTTGCTTTATTTGAATAAGTATTACGTTTCAAGTGATTGATACGGACAAACTATTCATTGAACTCCATAGCGGGGAACGGAATCAAGGGCTCCCTTGACAACAAAGAACCACTGAACCATACAATATTTGTTAATTTTAAACATAGATGATGGCGACAATAATTCATCCATTTCCTTCTAACAAGAAAAAAAATAAATAGCTGTTCGGTTTATTTCGAAACAAGATTTTATTTCGCAGTTAACAAATTGGAGCAAAAGGAACAACAAAGCCTGCCTAACAACGAATATCTGCTAATTGAAAGCAATCTATTATTCGCGTGAAGAGATTTATCAGCCGAATGAACATGTAACTTCACACTCCAACGTTTAAAATATTCGCCACATTGATATGTTATATTTTTCATCCCTTCCTTTTTTTTTTTTTTTTTTTTGCTTTTTTATTTTTTTTTGGGGGAGCCATAAATGGGCCCACACATTTACATATGCTGAAAAATACATTGTCTAAGTCATTAAACAATCCGCTCATACAGACATGAGGCTTATTACGGAGTGAATTTTTAGATAAATATATATATATATTTCTATCGCAACGGAAGTTTCCTACGCTCGGCAGGAGTGAAGAACATTATGGTTTTGATGCATAGTTCTTTTTAACATAAAAATGCATACCTTAGTGCGCTCGATTTCTGAAGGCACGGGTTCAAGTCCCACTGGGGTTCATTCAACGAAGTGGTTCGGGGTTAACTTTGCCAAAAAAAAAAAAAATTAGGCTCCACCCTTTCATTTGGGACGTTAATAACAATTCAATCAATAAATACAAATACATGTTTTTACTGTAGGCATGTTAAACACATATTTCCTGAGTTTGATTCATTTAGATGTTCAATTGTGTGGTCAGTGAGAACACTTCCACTGTTGTTTTCATGAGCTCCCGGAATTCGAACCTGCGGTTCCTCTGGCATCGTGAGTAAGAACGTTAAGAGATGAAAAGAACCATTTGACTATGCAAGAGCTCGATAGCAGGTGTAAATATACTTTTTAATAAATAAGTTGAAAATGATTTCCACTCGGATGCAAGGAGATTACAAGAGTTCGGCTACTTTTTAATGCCTCCATGTACAAATAAGTTTTTCATTAGCAGCTTGTATGTATAGGGTGTCCCAGCGTTCACCTATCATTTTGAAACCTAGATTGTGTGTTATAGACAATAGTAACAAAAAAAAGATACATATCTGCCATTTGTGAAAACACAGAAAACATTATAATTTCTCTAAAATAACTCAACTTACATGCCGTCCATCCAGGTTCATCC
>JAGDQP010016251.1:0-10348 GCA_022664845.1 Lepisma saccharinum | reverse complement strand
GGATTTGTTATAAACAAGACTACCCCACACCATTGATTATTTTATATCCTTGTATTTTAGTCATACCACAGAGAAGTAACCTACATTCATAAATAGCTACGCATTTCTTTCTGGCTTTGAAGAAGTATTTTGCCTGGCCGCTAGATGTCTCTGATCGCAATAGGTCATTTTCGTAACTATTCTGATAAATCCAAGCTTTTCATTGGTTTGTACTGTCATATTTTGGCTGTCAGGTAATGCTGAACCATTCGCAGAATGTCAGTTTACCAAGGTCTTTAAGAAAGTAAGTTATTAAGTTCAGTGACATCTAATGGCGAGGCTAGAAAGTTGATATAAGTCAGGAGAAAACACGTACACATTTAACAACGCAGGTGAATTCTCTGTGTACCGTTCTCTGTGGTCATTCTTTATGTCTAGTGCAAATGAAGAGTAATTCTGCGTCTTTATTTACTAATTATTACAAAATGACTAATTAAGCGAAGTATTTCTTACCTTTTGATCATTTTTGTACCAAGTCAAAGCGGCTGGTGGATTCCCTCCTGACGAGAGACAAGACATTTTCTGTAGAGTTCCAGCTGCAACACTGATTCCTTCGTTGTATCCATAAATAATTGGAGGGTTTGGAGGATCTGAAATAAAAAGTGAGCATAACAATTATTATCAAGGTTTAAAATGTCTTTTACAGTGGTTTATGTGTAAACATAGCCTTTATAGCTGCTAACTCAATCTACCTAAGTATAATGCGAGTGGAACTTCACAGGCACGTATGCAGAAATATTTATCGGCGGAGGGAGGAGATTTTGGGTGTATTCAAGGTTTGTTTTTTGAATTAAATGTATATAAAATAAATATAATTACGTTCTCACAACGTGCATGCGCGTCAGACATGCGCACATTTCCGTACTGTTTGTTTTGCCGCATACTGTATGTTGCACAATCAATGCCAAAAGTGTCTTTGTTTTGATGATATTTCATTTCTGAATAACTTAAAATCAGTTTATCCAGTTCAATATTATTCGAAAAAGAATGTGTTTTTATGAAAGTGTAGAGACATTTGACGCCGGTTGTACGTTAAGCAACATAATTAGTGGTGGTACTTTATCCCCTACTTTCAATAACAATAATAAATTTTCTGTTGATGGCAGTAGTTACCTCAAAATAAGTTTCTACTGGTTATTCACTTTTCCATTCGTTCCACTTTGTCCATTCGTTCCACTTTGTCCACTATTAATAAAAAAAAAATAGTCTTATTCGCCTTTTTTCCTCTTCAGTCATACCTTCAATATCTTAACAGCTGCATCAAAAATGTCCTAACAACTCTCTTTTCGTCTTCTTCATTATCTCTACTACTCGTTGCCCCACTCAAACTCAACTGATAATTTAATTCTTCTCCATCTCCAAATTTCAAAAGTTTCTAATTTTCTTTCGTGATTCTCTCGTAGAGTCTACGTCCCCCCCCTCCCTCCCCCATTAGCACTATATTAACACTCCAAACAAGTTAAATTTGAAATCAACAGTCACTTTATCTCATCTTACGTAAACAGTATGACTGGATGTAATAAAATGAATTTATCGACATAAGCTCAATATTCTCTACAAAACTTGCGACTGGAATAAAGATACAAGGAATGCGCATTAATATAAGAAGAAGATATTGCAAAGAGGGTTCGGGAAAAGAAGTAATTCAAAAAAAAAAAAAAAAATCGTTCAAAACTTCCCTTTTCAAGGGAAAATAATAACTAACTAAGAGAAGAAAACTTCCCAACCCAGGAATTTTATATATGGCTACAATTCGTAATTAGGGGAGCGACGAATTTTCTTCACAAAACTTTTGCCTCGTTCGCTAGCTAAAGCTCGGTTGCGCTAATTTTGAAACAAAATAACTCCTCTCTTTTTTACCAGATGTTGATAAAATCCTTACTGATTCATTATTAGTTCCTTATTTGGTCTCGTGTTTCTCCCCCCAGTACAATCCAGTCCTCCCTTCTCTCCAAAACTCCATAACTGAAGAAGTATTATAATTTGTTTTTCATGATCTACTCCTGAAAGCTGGAGCAGCTAATGCATTTGAATTTTGTTTTTGCTTTCATCATTCAGGCCCGAGCTCTTATAGCCAATTAGAGTCCTCAATGAACATAGCGTAAGGGATATGGCTATTAAGGCTCGGGAGAGGGGGGAGATAAAATGTGTACAGACGACGGCGAACTGAAAAATCGAGTTACGGCTGGTGTTATCTTTCATAAACTACTTTTACGTTACACTTTTTTTTTCTTTTGCCGTTTAAATTTTTCCCTCCAATTCCTTCTTTTTTGCCCCCTTCGCAAGCAACGGCCATGTTAGCTTTTAAGTGAAAATTTTAATTAAGAAGTTTTCTGTTTTTCTCCCCCGTACTGATTACTGCAACTACCATTTAGGTACTGCCGCGCTGAGTTCTCGGTTTCTCCCTCACAACAAAGAAAATTAGGTGAGGTATTCAATCAATGATGTACCCACATCCCTCCAATATAGACGTAACGTAACCTTCGAGTTTCTGTCCTAACACACCCTAATTTCACTCTTGCATTTCCTCGTTCCGTGATGTAGAAATATCTGGTGAACCACTGTTCAATTTAATCAATATTTAAAGACTTAATTAGTTTGAAAATCTTCAGAAGAAAAATCCTTATTGTTAAGATTTATTAAAGTTTGATTTGATTCAAACCTCAATGCTTCTTTATTAAGGTTATGTATTTCGTGTTGCGTTCCATATTATTCTACAGATAATTAATTTTAGATTAACCATTATCACTGACCCAAAACTAGAAGATAATTTTCTTACTAAATTTACCAATAAAAAAAATCACTTGGTTTGTATATAATTAGAAAAACAAGCTTACAAGAGTAATTTGAAGATACTTAGAAAATAATTTGATTTGATTTATTGAAGGCCTTTAGGCAACTTTGGCTCAGGCCAAATAAAAAATGATAAGAGAATTAGTGGAATGAAGAAAGTAGAAGGAAACGGAAGAACCCCGACAAAGCTTACGCACACGGTGTTTGTCCACCACAAAGCTCACATGGCACAAGCCGGAATCGAACTCAGGGTCCCACGCACCAGATGTTAGCGCTTTACCACTGAGTCACTACAGTCCTCAACTAATAGGAATGTGTCCCACTTACAAGTGACACGACAACTGAACAATACCAAAAAACAAGTAATAATAATAATATGTGTAAACACACTAAATTATAATCATAGAAGAAAATAAACTTACTGAAAGTGCAAACTAAAGATTAGTATAATGCGTTTGATTTTCTAAGTTTATATACGGCCTTTAAGCACCTATGGCTCAGGCCGTAGCTAATTAGAGAACTGAATATTATCACCTTTAAGAGAAGCTTATCCGAATATCTTTTCTACAAGTAAAACTTAACTCAGCTACTTTTTCTTTGCATTGAAAATTATTTTGTGGCGCATGCATGATCTCTGAGCTGATATTTCCAACATCCCACTGCAATTTAAGGGAAATGATTTACTGCTTCAAGATGCTACTTCTCTTGTGTGTGGGAAATATATTTTTTCTTCTCTCTCTCTCTCTCAATCTCCCTCTTTTACCAATTTACGTACACGAACTGGACAGTCTCCAAAAATGACTAATTCATTAGTAGCAAATTAAGCGTTAATGGGCAGCAATGATAAATGTGCAAAAATACGGAATCATATTGCGAAGAAGGCAATGTACTCACACAAGATGTTGATGGTGTGCGTGCCAACCACATTCTCCGTCAGTTGCATATTCAGTCCATGACAAATGACGACTAGAGAGCGTTCGTTGGGTCCAATAAGCGTTGTGATGTTGGAGGTAGTGATCCACCCGCCTTCCGGGGAGATGACAGTCCGACTAGTAGCATTGCGGACTTGGTGTCCACTAACGACCCACTTCACTTCTGCGGGTGGGTTGCTGTTGGCAGTCGTACACTCGAGTGGTACTAAGTCCCCTACTTTGGCTTCGGTAGGACCCGTAATCGTCACATGGGACGGTGCGACTGAAATTAAAAATTCAGAAGATGGATTAAACATTTTCTTAAACTAAAATACTGAAAAATAAAACAATAAGATTGAACAAAGTACAAAATTAAAAGTATCTTCTTAAAAAATATTTCTTGTGCGAAATGCGCAAGAATTTAACAGGAATTGGAATCCTCCAAATATATTTATGTAAACTTAATAACAGAATACTTGGAAAAGAAATTTTCAATACACCATTACAATTGAAACTATCCGTCCTGGTTTGTTTAAGGTAGTGGTTTTAAACCGCCAGTCCTCGAAACTGCTGTACCGGTTCTCGCCTAATTAATATATTCAGTTATTTAACACTCATTTTGTAGATTTCGTCACACAAACGTCATATATACATATAATACACAGCCATATTCAATCCACTATTGGATGAGGCCTCTCCCGGAGGGAGGAGGTGGTCTACTGCTCCCACGCTGACCAGACGTGTTGGGAGAGGAGAGCCGAAGCCCTCAACTGTGATCGCTACCTCTTTATTCAGGTAGCTCCCCAATTGGCCTCACGACGCTGGGTGGACGCTCGGCTAGGGCATATATATATACTTAGATAGACTGAATTCTGAGAATTAATACAATATGATCAATAGCTATTAGATAATTTGAAGTCACAAAGACAGAGATGGCATAACATTGTCAGATATAGAGAAGCTTCAATAATTCAGGTAAAGTTAAAACAGTGAGCAATAGTACTTACATCAAATGCTGGGTTACATGTCGAAGATTATAGAAAGGGCATATTTTAACAAATATAAATAGATACTTTATGTGCAATATTTCCTGGTGAAGAAAAGGTTTATTAGGTAAACTTTCTGTTCCGCATGAGTTATCAATCATGACCAAATGATGCTATGGAAAACGTACGGTTACCAGCGTGTGTTGTATTGGTTGGCTGTTTTGAAAACTGATCCACAGAAGTCATCAGGCTCACTAAAGAGCAATAACCAAATTGCTTCTGAGGAGCTGCAAAACTTTCATGGGTCAGTTAGAAGTATTGTGAAGTTCCCCGGCACACCACGAATCGGAATTTGCTCTTTTGATTTTACAGATGCCTAATGTTAGAAATATACTTAGTCTTAAAACATTGTTTAATATATTTTTCATTAACGACATCGGTCTCTCGTTAAATAACTTTAAACTAGATACACTTGTTGTTTCCTAGCCATCATTTAGCTACGGATTAAATGACACCAAAAACTGAACAAGTCAAAAGGAAACCATCATCAGATCCGTTTTGTGCAACGGTGACTCAGTGGTAGAGCGCTCAACTCTGATGCTTGGAGTCCCCGCTTCGATCCCGGTTCGTGCTATGTCGTTTTTTGGTGGACAAATAACGTGTGTGTGGGCACTCTCAGGGTCCTTCCGTTTCCTTCCACTTTCTTCATCCCATCTATCAAATGAACTAATCTGTAATTTGAGGATACTTGATGGGAAAACGGCTATGCCGTCCTACGTTACGACCTTCAAAAATCTTGGTTAAAAGAGTTCGCTTCGAAATATGAAACAGCTGATTTCATAAATGCTAATAAGAATTAGATAAGTCGCGTTTCAAAATTTCAGTGTTGTTCTTGATCTGTTCGGTATCTTTTTAAATTAAAAATATGAGGTGTGAGTATCAATGTATCTTAAGGTGTGGATCCCTAAATTATTACTTTAGGAGAATGTGTATATTACGATTGGTTTATTCGTGCTTTTTAAACTTTGTACATAACTTTCTGCGTGTGTGTTTGAGGGACAGATGCTTCTTTTGCTGCTATTAACTTCATCAAAGGAGAATACGTTACATGATGGTACAATGATGCCATTCGTGTTTTCACTTTCGATATTTTTTACAAAGTTCGTTTTGTGGGTATAAATTGGCATATTTGTGATTGCATAGAATAGATTAAAATAAATATGGTAATAAATGAGGAAATTTAACTGCATTATCCCAAGCACCCCTTATGAAATGTAAGCAGCGGAAAGCATAGAAAAACATACACCAAATATATGAAAATTGAATAGGAAAAAAGTATGAAGGCTGAAGTCCGGGGGTGAGGGGAGGGCAAGTGCCCCTCCTTGCCGACGCCCATGACTTAGTGGCATCTTCCCGGTCCGTGAGAGATTTCTGGTAATATAGTTTGTCGGTCCGCGAGTATAAAAAGGTTTTAAAAGCCCTGGTTTAGCGAACGTGAAACTGTCTAAGAAATTGCGTTATTTCACAATATTCGCCTCTTCATTCACTTTAATGTAACTCACATATAGAACTCAGTTTATATGGGTCCAATAAATAAAGCGTTCTTTCATAGACAGCCACATGACACTTTTTTTTTTTTTAATCTTAAGTTTTCGTTTAAATTGTACTCTTTGGCATAAAGTACGGCAGCATTGGATGAGCCATAGAGTTGAGAATAGAAGAGAGATAACTTGCATGACGTCACATGAAGCCAAATTTACGGTTCAGCGGCAGTCATATTGTGTGGCCCCATTTCCTTCTATACCGAGTACTGTGGGTCAGCCGGTGACCTTTTTGAAACGCATATTTCTGTCGTGTGATTACAATGTACGGACAGTACAACACATCTGGGACATTTTCAAGCATTTTACAATTGTCAATTCTCTGCGAAACAGCTGTCATTTCGAACAACGATAGCTATTTTAGAGGTTTCATCTGATATGCGCTCTTCTCATGAATAACTTTCTCTTCACATAAGAAATTATGGGCATTAAAAACAATATTTGATATAAATTTCCTTTTAATGAAATAAACTCTGCATAGGGTACAAAAGAGTAATAACTCTCGAAAATTATAGTGTTGTCCATTTGTGGCTAAACTGAGCTATTTTGAGTCCTCATTTAATTATTACAAAAAAAAAAAAAATCATTCTTCATTTTATCAAATTTAAGATTATGTATTAGTTATTTTTATCTGTCTAATGTTGGCAACTGCGGTAAATGGCAATAAATGCTGTTGATAGTAGATATGAGACGTCCGTCTCGCCGGAGTAATATCCTGACGTCACCACAGGGAGTGAGTAATTTGTTAGATGCGATCTTTGGTGTTTGTATCTCGTAGGACTATAATAAAAAAAATCTTACCTTATTTTGGTAACCTAATCTATTTCCGTAAATTGTGTAAAATGGTGAAAATGCGTATAGCAAAAAAAAAAAAATCTAACCTGACTTTTCTAACCTAACCTATTTTCATAAATTCTGTAACTGACATTCTATCGACTATGGCAAGCCGAGAGCTGCAAAATAACACTTTGCCACGGTTGTTTATCCTTCATAACGCACTTGAGTAGAACGCTAAGAGATGGCAGTAACGTGCAGGTGGTTGACACGTCAGGGATGTTACTCTGTTACTCTGAAGAGAATTTCCTGATATGAGTTCACGATATTCTACCATACATTTTCTTTGAATAGGTATAAACTACATCTTCAAAAAGAACAGTGAATCTCAATAATTACAGCTGGTTAAACACTGATTACATAAGAAGAGATATTTGTTATTCTAGAACTTATTGAAAGTTATTGAAAGAAAAATAATTTTGAGGAAGGTATTCGTTTATTCATGCTCGTTTCTCTAAGCAAAAGAAAACAAATATAGTTCACGAACCTCTGTGTTTCTTCAACTGACTCTCCAAACAACATAATCTACTGAAACTTTCAAACTCGCTAGATCTTTTTGCTTGTTTCGGGAAATAGCCATTTAATTATCAATTTCAGAATGGATTTCTTATTGCACCCAAAAAGAGAAGGGGCTCCATTTAATGTTTTTGCATTCACATCTATTTTAACTTGAGAACCTAGTTAACGTAATACACTCATAAATCTTATTTTCATTCTCTTTGGGTTTCTTCGCAAATTACTTCGTTGAAAATTAAGCCGCTAGGAAAACTTTTTGATTTGAAAATGAGATTCATTTTCCGCTAAGTATGCAAGCGCGTGTTGTTAATAAAGAGAAAATGAGCGAAAGGGCGAAATAGAAATTTGCAGTGTGTTTTAATTAGAAACATTATTTATTTTGCCCAAAAACCTTTTCATTAAACCATGGGTCAAAGGTTCCTTCTTTCCTCTTCGGTATGAAGAGAAAACTGCTGATCAAGAAATGAAGACAAAGGAACTTGCAAGAAGATGGAAGAAGTAAAAAGAGCTTCTATCAAAACACAATTCGAAATCTTAAATTGTGAAAGAAAATAACCATTTAAATTTACAGAACTGACTACGTTAGACGTTTCGGTTACTTGCTTTTGCTTTAGTCTGTGAGGTTACAAGTTTAATCAATCAGTTGGCAGGCAGCTTATGTCAATCCCGTTACAATAATAATTTATTCTTACTGTTTCAAGCAAATAAACAAACCTTAACATTAAAAGCAGTGAATGTATTTCAGAAAAGAAATTTGTTTAGCCCTGGTCTATTTCGATCAGAAGGAAACTAGATCAATACAGTCATGAGCTGGAAGATCCCCCCCCTCCCCAGTGGTACTTCAGTTGATAAGTGAGGGGGGGGGGGAATCTCGCAAATTATAATCGTGTTGACCTGTTTTTCCCCAGCGTTTATAGAACTAACTACAGGTTGTGTCAGACGTGACGTCATTAACTCAACTAAGGATATTAGAATTAGATAATAGACCAAAATTGAAAAACCTGAATCTGAACATACTAACTTCAGGCTCCCATCGTGGTGTGCACAGACACAAGTTTAGGAGAGTGTTATTTGATTTATAACTTTACATATTGATACGCTAATTTGACTAAATATGTACTATTAATTAAAGAACACAAAAAAGAGTAAAGCTTCGGTTTTACAAGCTGATCACTTTTATTTAAAGTATTTCCCTATCGTAACTTCTGGCTGTGCATACCAAGATGGCAGACTAACATTGATATGCTCCTATTCAGGTTTTCCAATTTTGGGCTATCATCTAATTCTAATATCCTTGGTTGAGTCAATGACGTCACGTCTGACACAACCTATAGTTAGTTCTATTAACGTTGGCTATCCGCCCCCCCCCCGACTGAAATGAACCCGGATTACCCTATATTCTGTTTTATGATTAAGAAGTAACAAGGCTGTACGATAAATTAATTAGTAGTAAGGAATTCTTCACAATGTGTAGGAAGTAGTTAAACTACCTACGTTTCATATTTCACTGATAAGCAGAGATCATTTGGCGTTCATAATGTATGATTATCGGACAGATTTCGTGTTTTAACCCACATAAAGCGAACGTTTACTTACCAAATAACATTTGCTTATTTATTGTAATTGATATTTTGTCATTAAAGGACTACATCAGGGATTCCGCCAGGATTTTCAGTGTGAGGGTGTAACGAGTAAAGTCAAAAGTGGGAGGATGTATGTGGAGTTTTGCACGATGTTTAACGATTTTTGACCTGAAATTTTTAAGTTTGGGTGCTCTCAAGGATTTAGGGGTTGACCCCACTGGCGGAATCACTAGACTACATACAATTTGTAGTTATTTTCATGTAAATTAATCACAATACAGAACATTTTAATGTTTCTTGAATAAATTAAGTCATATTCAGAAACGAAATTACATTTGTATTTCATATTTTAAAATAGTAACTGCAAATGACATTAAAGTAAATTTAGTAAAACATTTTAATGGTTAAAAAATGTCAGATTTGATTTCATTTTGACACCTATTTATTTTTAATTAATCATGGCATTATTGGATATGTGTCATAGTGGTAAAAAAAAAAACCTAATTAATTTTGTACAGAAAATTATATACTGTACATAACAACCTACTTAAAACCAAACAAACTAACACGAAACATTTTTACTACTTACACAATACGTCCAACACAACTTCTGCTTTGAGAACAACAGTGCTCATAATATTTGAGGCTTCGCAGCGATATTTGGCATGGTTGTCTGTAGTGTCAGCGGTGAACGTATATATATTTTCAGACAGACGACCTTCTGTTCGATATCTCATTTGAACTTGCGTGTCATTCTTGTACCAGATCAGCTGGGCTGGTGGATTTCCTCCTCTCGATCTGCAGACGAGCTCCACCGTCTGACCCTTCCGAATTGTCTCGCCTTCCGTGTAACCTTCTATGTACGGAGCACCAGGAGGATCTGTTTCAGAAAGGAAGAATACATTATTAGTTTAACACGTATTATACATTGCTTATGTCATCTAAAAGCGACTGATTAGAGTCATCCTCGATGTAAACTAATTTGTGACAACTAAGATTGGGATGTAAAAATAACGTGAATTATGAAACAAATAAATGCTTATACTTACCTATTTTTAAGTAAATACTTGGGACTAAGTGAGGAA